>PVIR01023138.1:0-27422 GCA_004026965.1 Petromus typicus | reverse complement strand
CCCCCCCCCCTTACTTTTTAGTCCTATGGTTTATATAGCTTCAGCCTTGCTTCTTTAGGTACAAAGACTTTTGGAGCCCCAGTTCTTCTAGTTTGTAGTTAATTCTTTTATAGAATAATGTTTTAGTTTTTATTAGTAGTTGGAGGGCAACAAAAAGTACAGCTCTTTTGTTGTGGAAGAGAAGTAGAAAGTAGCCAATTTAAACCTCTGTTGTTCTATTTTGGTTATCAGTTAGTGCAGTCTCACCTGCTATTATACTTTGAGAAGTTTATCAGAGTCCCTGACCTGCCCCCGATTCTACCCATGCCATTGTGTTGAGGATTTATTTCCTTTGGCTTAACTCATCATGGAAGGCATTTTGAATTATAACTTGAAACAAAAAACTTGTAAAAAAAGATTGAGAAATTAGATATACAATATTGCCTTATAAAAGCAGTATAAACAAGGAGAAATCTCAACATAGGAAAACATATTAACTTGTAACATATTAACAGTGAAGGATCAACTTTACTATATAGAGCACTAAAACTAAAAGGCTTAATCCACTAGAAAAATGGCCTAATATGTAAAAATTATGTTTTTCACTTCAGAATTTGTCTTTCAGACACACTTTTTCCTTATATAGAAAGTACTAATTTAATGTCATATTATTTGTAATAACAAAAGATAAGAATCATTCAAGTGTCCATTGGAAAGGGAATAAGTTGAATAAGTGCTGAAATATCTATAGTGGAGTATTATGCATTTTTTTTGATTTTTTATCTTTATTGGTACATTAAATATACACATCATGATTGCACTCCATAATGGAGATTTGTACCAGTATAAGACACAACTTAATTCTCATTTTTTCTCATAGCCCTACCCACCCTACCACCCCCCCATACATAAAATTTGTTTCCTTACTTTTTTGCATTTTTAAGAAAAAACAAAGAAATTTTACATATTGATCCACATTGAGGCCATATTAGAAAATAACAACGTATATGACAGTGTGTAAATATACTAAGAGGCACATTTATACATTTCATTTTCCTTTGGATATATTTTTTCATGTGTAAGGTGTGACAAAAATATACAGTAAGTGTTTAAATTTTTAAAACTTATTATAGTAAAAGACACATTGCCATTAATCTCATTCAAAATTCTCCCCCTTTCTTCAATTCTTCAGTATTCCTGCAACTTTCTGCAGCAGTTGTGGCAGTCCTCTACAAGCTATGATAAAACATTTAGTTAGACCTGCCACCAGGGTCATCTCATGCGATGGAGCCCTGAAAAATATTACCCAGCATATTCAGCAGATCTGGCACTGTGTGACATCTAGCTTTCTCCAAAGTCAGGATGACCATGAAAGTTAAATATTTTGAACCAATTCAGGGCATCAAGGCATCCGTGATGACATTTGAAAGAAGACTCACAGTTACTGCTTCAGAAAGTGGCGAAACAGTAGCTTAGCATGTTCTTAACAAGGAGGAGAATGGCTGTATGTCTCTTACTCTAAAACGTTTAAAACATGTAGACACAATTTTAGTCACACCTTGTATATGGGTAAAAGTTTAGAAGAATTTATACATGATGGAGGTAGAGAATATGTACAAAAGTTATTATCTTGGGAGGTGGGGACAGGGCAGATTGGAGACAAAGATGGGCTGAAAATTTTGTTGCTTTGTACCTTTGTGCTTTCTCTTGATAAAATTATAATTCTTACTAAAAGTTATATCACATTTCCAATAGAAAGTGGCCAAATCCCAGTTGCAATTGACTTCAGTCCAATAAATTGTTCCCATTAATATCAATTTATTTTGGGGGAGTTGTGAGAATTCTAGATTTATATAAGTATATGTTATGGTAGTTTATGTAAATGAACCGGAACAGAGTGCCTGTGTTTTAAAAGGCATCGTGTTCTAACTGAATATCCTCTGAAGATTGGTATTTGGCCTGGTGCACCTTGTGGTGGCCAGTACTGGCTTTCATCAGTGACAGGCTTGTGGGTGTGCATCAAAATCTTGTAGCTTGGTTGGACACAAAACAGCAAATTAGCCACATGGGTCTTACCTCAAAGAGCTGTTCTCTTCAGTGGAATTGAAGCATTTCAGTTGACTAAGAAGCCAGCTTCTGTTTTGTCTTTGACAAAACAATTGCTTGTTCCATCAGCCAAACATCAATTACCAGCTGATCAGACCTTAAACTCTTCTAGTCCTTGCTGCAACCAGTGGGGGGTGATTACTGGCCATAATTGGTACAAAGCCAGAACCAAACTTGGCAGAGTGTGAGAAATAAAAGATTGGGAGAATAAAAAGAGAAAGTTGAAGTTCTATTGCTGCTTGGAATTTGTTCCAGGGACCAAGAGAAGATGGACCTGGCTGTGCATTTTTGGGAAGGGTAGCATCCTTCCTTCTGATGGGAAGGCAGTCCATGTGAACCTCACTGGGAACTTCAAGTTCCCTGTGAAAGTTTAATAGATAAAAGCAGGGATCACACTCAATAATGCAGATGGAGCATGTGTTGAACATTTAATAATTTAAATAATTTTTAACCAAGGAAACAGCAAGAAGGTAAGGTGCATCATAACCTATTTGAAGGAAATGTTTTTCTCTCCTGTTTTTCTTCTGATTGAATATACCAATATTCAAGTCTGAAGATAATTTATAGAAACTTATAAAAAGTGCATTAGGTTACTCTGGTTTTATAGATGGCAGTCCTTAGGATCTGAAGCTACAGTCAGGTGCTTTAAGACCAAAATTTGTTTATAATTTAAAAGTAAAAAATAAAAGAAATCAGTGAAATAAACACAAAGTTTTAAAGAGTTAATTTTTTATTACATTGCACAATACACATAAATATAATCTTTACCTATTAGACTAATAGGTAACACTAGCTAATAAACTTTTCATTTTATACTTTTATTGAAGTATAACTTGCATATAATAAAATATACCAATTATAAGTATGCAGCTTGGTGAATTTATATATGCATGTATACTCATATAATCAAAATCCAGTCAAAACAGTTTTTCTTACAACCTTTGACCGTCTGAGTCAGCAACCACCCTAAAGGTAACTCATTTTCTCCTTTCTGTCCCAGTGGAACAGATTTGGATGGTATTGACATCATCTAAATAGAATTACATAGCACATATTTGTGTAGCATCGGTTGTTTATTACAAGTGGCAGCTACAGTTTTTCTGTAGAATATTCTATGTAAAGTACTAAAGAATCTATTCTGTTACTGTTAAACATATTTTTTCCTTAATAATTATATGTACTGGTATATATAAACATTTAATATGGATTGTATCTCATTAACCCTAAATTACTTGGGTTTTTAAACATTGTCTTTATATGTATCATATCATCTTAAAGTAATAAAGATTTTATTTTTTCCTTGCCTGTTTTTGTGCTTGTTCTTTAATTTTCTTTTCATTGACTTTTTAAAAAAATGAGTAGGACTTCAGTTATAACTTTTGTTGAAGATTATATTCTGACTTGCTCAGGAACTCAGTGTGAGAGCATTCAGTAATCATATTTTTAAGTATTTCATCAGCTGTGTTTAAAATAACTGCCATTAAAATACTTTTAAATCTTATCTATTGATATGAAGTATAACCCCCTACACACACCTTAGGACTGTGGTCATTTATAGAGATTGACTTCAGGATTATTAAATCAACTTGCATTTTAGGCCAAAGCTCACTTGGTCACTACCGTTGTGTATGCTCATATTTTATTTAGGAGTTTTGTAGCTATGTTCATGTCATCAAATTACTTTTCTGATAATATTTATATCAGCTTTTTTTAATGAGGCTTTTCCTCATTGAGCAGGTTATAAAGCATTTTGTTTTGTTTTGTTTTTTTGAGACAGGGTCTCGCTTTTGTGGTTCAGGCTGGCCCCGAGCTCAGCCTCAAACTCACATCACAGCAATCCTCCTGCCTCTGCCTCCAAGTGCTGGGATTACAGGCGTGAGCCACCACGCCCGGCACTGTGGTATGTGGTACTGGTTGCTGCTGGGGTGAGTTTCCACGCCCAGTATGGTATGGGGTTACCAGGGATCAAACCCGGGCCCTTGCCGCCTGCAAGACAGGCGCCGGAACCACTGAGCTAAATCCCTGGCCACGTTTTATTTTTTTAATACACGGGAAGAATGTATGTAAAAATGTTATTATTTCTTGAATGTTTGAAAGAATTAACCAGTGAATGCATTTGGACCTTTTTAAAAAAAGTAGATTGTTTCTTAAATAGCTAGAAAGTTAGATTTTTTGATTTCTTGTTTCAGTTTCAGGGAATTGTATTTTTAAAAATTTATTCATTTCACCTAAATTCTCAAGTACCATATATTGAAATAGATTATTCTTATTGTCATTTGAATTTTTTAATGCTCATAGGCTTTTCTAGTTACAGCTTTCTTTTCATCTTTTTTATTGTATCTTGTTTCTTCTTGATCTTGTTTTTTCTTGGCTTATTAGGGATACTTAGTTTTTCAGGGAATTAACTTTTGTATTTCTTTGTTTCTTCTATTGATCATCTGCTTTCAATTTCATTGTTTTGTTATTCAAAAATGTTTTTTGTTCACCCTTTCCTTGGATTAATTTAATGTTTTTCTGCCTTATGATAGTATAACATTGATTTTAAGTTGTGTTATTTTCAACAATATGCATTTAGAATTACAGATTCTGCTCTAAATACTGTGCTGTGTCCCACACATTTTTATCTACTCTATTTTCATTCAGAGAAAAATACTGTATAATTGCCATTGATTTTATTTCACCTGAGTAATTCAGAATTGCGTTTCTTAATTTCCAAATGCTTTGGGGAATTTCTGGTTATCTTTTAGTAACTGATTTTTAGTGCAATTCAGTCATAGTTACAAAACATGTAATTCACAGTTTATATTTTTGTTATCTGTTAAGATTTGATTTATTGTCTAATATATAATATCTTGGTAAATATTTTATTGCATTTGAAAATACTGCAATGTGTGAATTCTGTGGTTGTTGAGTTTAATGCTCTATATTAGCTGAAAATGGCAAATTTGAAATTAGAAATTATTTACATGTATGTACTTATGCTTCTTTTTATTTTGCCACTTACTAAGAAATGCTTTAACAAATTACCAAACTCTGATTTAAGGTTCATCTAATTTTCATTTAGTTCTTTTGGATTTTACTTTGTGTATTTAAAAACTGTGCTATTTGTTGATGACTAATTTATTTATTTCATGTAAGTTTTACCAAATTGTAAATATTATGCTTTTAACATTATGAAATGTCCTACTTTATCTCTATTGATGCCTTTTGCCTATAACCTACTTTGACTTAAGTTAATGTTGTTAAGCTATTATTTTTTCTGCTTCTATTTTTCACTTTTTTGGTGCCCTTCTGTTTTCAAGTTTATATGCTTTTAGAGTACAATTGTTACTTTCAAAATTTGTCCTTACAGCCTTTAATTCTAATCAGAATTTTTAGCCCATCATCTTTCTATTTTTGATAGGATTAGCATATAGGTGTCACCAGTTAATGGGCATTTGGACTGTTTCCAAGAATTAGTTACTACAAACTGCTGCTATAAACATGGGTATACATATATTGCTGTGATATGATGCTTTTCTTTTGGAAAAATACTCAGATAGCTGAGTCAAATGGGATCTGCACATTGATTTCCACAGTGATTGCACCAGTCTATACTCCTCCCAACGGTGCAGAAAGTTTCTTTTTCCCTACAGCCCCATTAATATTTGTGTTGGTTGATTTCTTGATAACAGCCATTCTTTGTGGAGTGAGGTGGAATCTCAGTGTTGTTTTTATTTGGATCTCTCCAATGACCAGTGATGTTCAACATTTTTTCATATGTTTGTTTTCTGTTTCTATTTCTTTATCATGGAAATGTCTGTTTACTTCAGATGCCCATTTTTGGATTGAGTCTTTAATTTTGAGAAGTCTAATTTTTAAAAATCTTTACATATTCTAGATAGTAGTCCTTTGTTGTAGAAATAACTAGTACAATTTTTTCCCACATTGAGTTGTCTCTTCACTCTGTTGATGGTTTCTTTTGCTGTGTAGAAGCTTTTTAATAAGATGAGACCTCAGTTTTTGGTTTTTTGTGCTAGTTCCTGTGTTACTGAGGTTTTGTTTATAAAGCCTTTTCCTATATCAATTTGTTCAAGAGTTCTTCCTAGTCTGTCTTCCAGCAGGTTTAACATTTCTGTTTTAATATTCCAATCTTTGATCGATTTTTATTTTAGTTTAGTGTATGGTAAAATATATGGGCATCATTTTAATCTTCAATAAGTCAAAACCCAGTTTTTCCAGCAACATTTTTTAAAGAGGCTATCTTTCCACTATTGAGTGTGTTTGGCTCCTTTGTTGAAGGTGAGGTGGTCTAATATATCTGGAGTTGTTTCTGCATCTGCTAATCTGTTCCATCGACCCTTGGGTCTGTTTCTTTGCCAGTACCATGTGATTTTTGTCACAGTAGCTTTTCGGTATAGTTTTAAGTTGGTGATTGAAATATTCCCTGCCTTGTATTTCTTGCCTAGAACTGCTTTTGCTATTCTAAGTCTCATCTGATTCCAAATGAATTTTTGGAATGTTGTCTCTAGTTCTGTTAAACATACTGTCAGAATTTCAGTCAGGATAGCATTGAATCTACATAGCAGTTTTGGAAGGATGACCATTTTCACTATATTGGTTTTTTCTGCCCAAAAACATAGAATATCTTTCTAGTTTTTCATATCTTCTACAATCTCTTTTTTCAAAGTGCTTTGGTTTTCAGATTAGAGGTCTTTTACTTCCTTTTAGATTGATTTCATGTTGTTAGATGCTATTGAGAAAGGAGTTGTTTCTCCAGTTCCACTCTTAGTGACTCTGTTATTCATGTATAGGAAAGTTATTGATTGAGTGGATCAAAAAGCAAGGGCCATCCTGAGGATTTAGCTCAGTGATTCTGGCACCTGCTTTATAAATACAAAGTTTGTAGTTCGATCCCTGGTACTCCTTCACCCATTCTCCCAGAAAAAGAAGCAAGATCCAACAGTATGCTGCATACAGTGAACCAACTTAATTCAAAAAGAAATTCACAGACTAAAAGCCAAAGTGTGGAAAACAATACTCCATGCAATAAGAACCCGAAAAAAAGCAGGGGTAGCTATCCTGTTTGCCAACAAAGTGGATTTCAAACCAAGAGAGACAAAGAAGCCATTACATTCTTGTAACGGGAACAATCCAAGAGCAAGAAATGACAATCACGAATATATAGAGCCAGGGATTTAGCTCACTGTTTCTGGCACCTGCCTCACAAGTGTAAGTCTAGAGTTCAATCAATCCCCTGTACCACCCAAAACAAAACAAAAAACAAATGGTAGTACATCCAATTATATAAAATGAATATTAACAGACATAAAAGAAGTCAAATAAGCACTTGTGCGGTAGTAGTGCTAGACCTCAGTACCCCACTGTAGTAAACAAATCAACTAGACAGAAAAATCAGCCGTGAGCTCAACCAAACTCTTGAACAAATGGACTTAACAGATGTTTGTGAGTTGTTCCACCCTACAAAATTAGAATGTACATTGTTTTTTCAGCTGCACACAGGTTGTTCTCCAAAACTGACCACATATTAGTTCATAGAACATGTTTAAGTAAATGTAAAGGAATTGAAGTTATCCCCTGTGTGTTATCTGATCATCATGCAATGAAATTGGAGACCAGTAGCAATGACCATAACACCCTAACATGCCCAATCTCATCTGGTCTCAGAAGATCAATATCAAAAGAAACCATGAGAACTTCATAAACATATGGAAATTTAATAACACCTGCTGAACAACCAGTAGATCACAGAAGAAATTTTTTAAAAATCAGACAGTTTCTACACTTAAATGACAATGCTAATGCAACATATCAGAGTTTGAGGGAAATTTGTAGCAGTATACTTTGTCTTCATAAACCTGATTGTTTTATGTATGTGGGTAGGGGCAGCAAAGCAGAAGAAAGGCCATGTAATATATAGTTTGTCTTTTTAAATTTAATGTAGTTGTTTTATGTTTATATATTATAAATTTCTGATATTTTGGCTTTACATTAATATTTACATATTTTTCCACTTTTTTCCTCTATTGCTTTTTCGGTAGTTCTCAGATCACTTGACTTGACTTCCTGGTAGTAAATTCCTTCAGCTTTTATATGAAAGTAGTTTATTTTACTTGCCTTTTTAATGTGTAATTTTGCATGGTACAAAGTTCCAGGTTAGCAAAAACCACATTGCTAATATTGCTTCTTTGCAGTCAACTTGTCTTTTATACTCTCAGTGTTCTAAACAATTTTCTTAGTGTTTGATGTTTATTAGTTTTAACTGTAATGAACCTAGCTCTTTTTAAAAAATCTTGCTTGACCGGAGATTTAGCTCAGTGGTTCCCGTGCCTGTCTTGCAAGCACAAGGACACAGGTTTGATCCCCTGGTAACCATATACAAATGCTCATGAAGACTCATGCCCAGCAGCAATCAGTACCACATACCGCAGTGCCGGGTGTGGTGGCTCACGCCTGTAATCCCAGCACTCAGGAGGCAGAGGCAGGCAGATTGCTGTGATGTGAGTTTGAGGCTGAGCAAAAAACAAATCTTGCTTGAAATTTGTACAACTTTAAGTCTTTATCTTGTTGATCTTCATAAGGTGGAAATCTTTTTCAGCCATTTATAAAAATTACTTTTTGTCTGTCTTTTTCATCTTTTGTGTCTGTTATCAATTATATCAATTTGTCATACTGTATTTTAAATTTTTACTAGTCTCTCATCCTTTATGCTTTTTTTTGTAATTTTCTCTTTCTTTTTTCCTCTGTGTACTTCATTGTAGATATTTTCAGTTATCTTGCAGCTAACCATCCTGTTATTAGCTATGTTGGACTGCTGATTTAAACCCATGTAGTGAATTTATTTCAGATATTTTATATTTTAATTTTGAAGAGTTGTTTTTCATAGATTTAAATTCTCTGCAGACCTTATCTTTTGATCTATTTTTCATTTCATTGAATGTATTAACCATCAGTGTGTTTTAGCAGTTTGATAAAAATTTAACCTACTTCTTTTTAGCAGCTTATGTATCTCACTCTACATGTGCTTAGTAATTGTTTGTGCTCCATCTCTTCTTGGAGAGGCTTGTGTCTGTAAGAGTTCAAACTAGTTGGTTGTTCTGAGACCTTAGTTGTGTGATATGTTCTAGAAAAGTTATATTGTAGGTAATATGACTTTGGTTGGGCTAGGATTGATATTATTTACTGACTTCTATATCATAAGAGATGCCAAAAATATATCATAGCCACTTAACATCTTCTTGATAATTCCAAATCCAGTACCATGTAAATCTGTTTTGGCTTTCTTCTATTTTAAAAAATGCATATAAATGAGTTCTAGAATGTATGTTATATATTGTATAGAAGATACTCAAAGCGAGGGGTGAAGAGGTAAATAACAAGGGGAAAAATAATGAAATTTTAACAAGAAAGGAAACAAAGCTTATGTATATAGGGGGCAGGGGTGGTAGGGTGGGTAGGGGTTTGGGAAAAAATGAGAAGTAATGTCATATACTGATACAAATTCTCATTGTTGAGTGCAATCATGTTGTGTATATGTAATGTACCAATAAAGATTTAAATTAAAAAAAGACGTATACCTCATAATTTTTATTGAATACCACATAATGTGTATGAAAATTTTGCAGAGTCTGGAGAATTTTTTTCCTCCAAAGAAAGTTAAATTTTCCTTGGCACTTCTGGTTCTACCAAGATGCAGTTTTAGGCTTCCTTAGAATTTGTCTATTGCTTTCTAATCCTTATTCTGAAGACGTAACTTTTTTGAAGTCTCAGTTGAGAGCTTGGTTTGTTCAGCACTCCTTTATCTAGTCAATTCTTTGCCAATCGGTGACTCTAGCGGCACTGTGGGAATATCTACTTGACTCTTAAGTGGCCATTTATTTACTTATCATCATCATCTTGGGGTGTGTACCTATAATGATCCTGGTTAACAATTTGAGGGGAATTTCCAGGAAAACTCTCAGGTTCTTTAGAGATCTTTTTGGAAAACAAATTATGTTGTGAAAGTCATCTGCTTTGGTAAACTGAACCTGTATTCTCCACCTCCTCCCTATAAGTTATTTAAGGTTATAATATTATCCTTGGGCTTTATTTCCAGTTGATTTGGGAGAATCTTATATTAAAGGTGTGACTAATTGTGAGTGTCATCTCACCGACTTTCCTCCTCTCAGAGGTTGGGGTGCTGAAAGTGCCTCCTGTATTAGTTATTTTCCTAGGTGTGCAGGGCAAGTAGTTTTATGTCATGCCCAACCTTCATAGCTATTTCATTGAGTGTCATAATTTGATGCACTCTGTTTTGTAGATTGGAACAAGAAATACCTAGTTTTTTTATCCTGCTGTTATAGATCTTTTCATGGTTCAAATTGTGCTGAAAAGATAAGACTACTTTTTGTAAGGTAACCGCCATTAACCATAAAATTTAACCACTATTAAATCTTACTTTTGTGTTGTGGAGTAAAAGCAGGTATTTGGCACAGCAGAGACGATCTCTGAAAGCCAGACTCAAAATAAAGGGTCATTGCTAGTCACTTGAGTTCTTTTAACTGAAGTTAGTTAAAGTCAGGCATATTTTTCTGCTCTTTGAGTTATGTTCATTGGGAAGATTTATAGAAATGGAAATTCTTATCAGAATCTCTCGTGTTTTCAGCTCTAGGAAGATGAAGTCCTCAATACATTCTGAAGAGGATGATTTTGTTCCAGAGCTACATAGAAATGTTCATCCTCGAGAGCGACCTGATTGGGAAGAAACACTTAGTGCAATGGTAAATCAGTATAATTCATATTTATATATGTTTGTGGTACATATGGAAGTAAATTGAACTAAAGAATCATTAAAGAAAAAAATAAAATGTTTTGTTGATCTTTTTAAAAATTTATTCAGGAAATACTTATTGAACAAGATGGTAGGAAACTTTTTACTCTGCGACTAGACTGGTAGGATTACTGAGTGAAGAATTCAGTGGAAAGGATAGTTGCTGGTTAGATAGGGCAGCCACTGATGACCTCTTTGAGAAAGTCACACTGATGACTTCTGTAGTGACCTTCTCATTTTAATGTTTGACAGTTTGAGAAGTACCTACTTTAAGAATGCTTGTTGTCATTCCAATGACTGTATGCCAATATTTCTTATATATGCTTATATATTCTTTTTATATTATAATTTTAAATTAAATTTATGGTATCACTAAACCTGCAATAAAAACAAGTTAACAAAGCAATTTAGTGTTTAGTAGTAGAGGCTGAAAATATGACCATCTAGGTCTTGGTCTTATTTTCTATATATTTCTCATCCAGCATGTGCTATACCTATTATTTCCTATATATCTCTCACACATAATGTGCATAGGTACTAATTCTTTAGTCACTTCAAATTCAACATTAACTCCTCAGTAGCAAACGAGCTTTTATTTACTTTTGTTGACTCAGAGTCAAGTCATCAAGGAAACCCACATAAGATGGTTTGCGTACACATGTGCACAGGGCTTTACATTTGTTAGCCAAGGGCTCTACCACTTAGCCACATCCTCAGGCATTTGTTTTGTTTTTTAATTGACTGTTGATGTTACTGCACATTTTCTTAGTTTTTCAAGCAGCTGTTTTCACCAAGATACAGTTGGTGGATTTACGCCAGTTTGTTTTTTCTGAACACATTTCTTTGGCTGCTGCAGTCAAACATAATTTAATTGACCTACCATTAGTAAATGACTTTCCTTCTTTGGCTAACAGAAGAGCTACATAGAAATTTACTTAGGTTGCATTCTTGTTATTATTTCATATTTTTCAAGGTGGTATATTCTTAAATTTTTTAGCTTTCCTGTGAGTTGAGAATATTTTTGACGAGTGTGGAGTTTTTTAATATTGACGTATATTCTATTTAGCACTCCTGCACTGTTACTACATAACAATTATAATATTTTGCCATTGAATTTCTGATAGTTGATGTTGTGTTCTGTATACCACATTAACTCCTATTTTTCCATTTTTGTATCATGTGTATGCAGTGGGCAACACTTTTTTTCCCTGTGATACTGGAGAGAGAACCCAGAACCTTGTAAATATTAGGCAAGGGCTGTACCTGCCTAATATTGAGCTATATCCCAGGACCATGCATTGGTAATTATTTTTAAATGTGGTAATCTGTGTGAAAATTGAAAAGCTGTTGAGTTATGATGTTGTCATTTATGGTGTGCCAAACAGCAGTATGAGCTGATGATTATCTCTTTTGAACCTACTTAGCTCTGTCATTGTAACATAAAAGTGGCCATAAATAATATGTAAATAAGCATGACTGTGTTCTAGTAAAAACTTACTTAAGGACACTGATACCTGAGTTTTAAGTAATTTTCATGTCATTAGATAATCATTCTTTTGACTTTTTCTCCAAATGTTAAAAATGTAAAACAGCTTTTGGCTCAAGAGCTGTATGATGAGGACAGGTGGTGGGCTGGATTGTCCTAGTTGTTTGTTCCCTGTTTTATTCTGTAACTATAATTCAAGGTAACCTTGAGAGAAAAGCGTATGTAAACCTCTCAGTGAGAACACAGTTCTATTTTACTTTTTTTTAGTATGTGGTTCATATCTGTAAGATAATACTCACCTCATCATATTAATCTTATTAATCATGAATATATCTGTCTTCTTTAGTGGGCAGTGCATATTTAGGTACTTCAATATATTTTTATTTTATATTCTTCATTTCTTTGAGGAGTACCAGGAATCATCTTAGATTCATTTTATTTAGTGTAAGAGACATTATGATCATGACTCTCATTTATCATGCTAAATTATAAGCAAATTACAAGCAAATGGATACAAAGTGGCTCAGTTGTACAGGACACAACTTACATTTATATGAGCAAGAATTATTTGAATTGCCACAGTTTTCTATAAATTAACTTTCATCTCTACAGAGTTACAGTATTGTAAATCCCATATACTGTTGATTTAGATATGAAGGTGCCAATGTTGCATTGAAAATAAAATTTTTTGCCTATTTTTAAACCTATAGTTTATTTTCTGCACTTCTTGCAATCTCTAATAAATCTGCATTGAATTTATGAAATGGAAAGAAAGATGGCATTAGTTTTTATGTGATAATCTCTTCACTTTGTATTAAAAGTCAAATGCAGTGTACATGTGAAAGTACTTTTTTTCTAGAGTCCACATTTATTTGTAAGCACTTACAGAAATTGTTTATATCATATGTTTCAATATCTCATTTTATTCATATTTGTTTTCTTAATTTCTTCATATGCAACCTTCCTGAGGACTTGTCCTGTAATCCCCTTATGTTTAAAAATTAGGATCACAACAAATTGCACATTCCTGGTATTTTAGTTACTTTATTTTGTTGCTGAGACTAAATACCCAACACTCAAAGTTAAAGAAGAAAAGGTTTATTTTGGTGCACAGTTTGTAGAGGGTCAGTCCATAATCAGCTGGCTTCAACGTGGGGTGGCCAGGCAGAGAGACTTTACAGAGGAGAAACATTCCACGGCATGAGAAGGTAGCAAATCAAGAAATGAGCCACAAGCAGTGACAAGAGCAGCTTTCTCTCTGTCCCTTATATTTTATTGAGGCTACATGCCCTTAGCACTTACAAACTTAATGCTAATACTGATTTGTGAGTCAATCGCAGCATCACATTCTTAATCCTAGTGTCACACGCTATAGATCCAGCCAGCATCAAAAAGCCCCACCTCTGACAGCACAAGATTTTGGAGGGACATCTAGACACAAGCCGTGGCACCTCCATTGCAAAAGGAATGCAGGAAATGGTGAAAAGGAATGAAATTAGGTTAGAATTAAGTTAGATTGACTATTTTACTACCCTTGATATGAAAATCATTTTAAACACTAAGTAAGAGTAGAGAAAGTTTGGGACAGTCTTTTTTTTCTAGTAATAACCTACCTGATGTACCACTTTGAGAAAGAAATTTATTAAAATAAATTCTTTAAAATGTTTCCCGAAAACTCTTCCATTTAGCTAACTTTTGACTTGGTTTAGAAATAAATATGTAATTTCTATTGATGTGTATGGTGCTGGCAGAATATTAGTTTTTAAAAATGTATTTAAAAGAGGGTCACACATTCTGAGCTCTTTAATTCAAGCAGTGTTGTATGTAGCTTTTTTTGTAATTGTCCTACTTTTTCAATCCTGAGTTCAATTCTTGACACCCAGAAGTGAAAGGAGGAAGAATTTATCTCATAGTTTGTAAGGTTTCAGTGCACTGTTGGTTGATTTCAAGGCAGCATGGCATGGCAGAAAGCATGACAGAGGAGAAACAGCTTATAATGTGGCAGCCATACCATTGTTTCTTTATTCATTTTAGTGTCATCATAACATTATATAGCATTTCTGTATTTGTTTTATTTTTTAATAATGGATGTGATTTCATATAACACTTACATGATATGTGCATCCATTGGTATTTTTAAAAAGCACAGTATGAAGGCACATGTGTGTCAGTTATTTTTCTCTAGATGCTGAGACAAAGTACCCAAAACTCAAAGTTAGAGGGGAAAGTGTTTATTTGACTTACAGTTCATAGAGGTTTCAACCCATATCAGCTGGTTCCAAGGCAGGGTGTTCACGGTGGCAGAAGCAGCAATAGCAACAAGACACCAGCAACAATGTCTTTCTGCCCCTTTTATCTTATTCAGACTACTTAGGGTGGGTAGCATTCATTTGCTTAATCCTAGTGCCGGAGGGCCTAACCTAGTCATAAACCACACACTCTGAAAAAGCATGAGGCTTTGGGAGGACATCTAATCATAAACCATAGCAATGTGGAATTGAAATACTGCTGAATTATGATTTATTATTGCAGTTTATAATATGCCAAGCCCACAGTGTGAATTGGTGAGTGTCATTTAGGTTTTCTCAGGATGGATGATTCTACTTCTTAATTTCTCTTGTTAGAAATGGTTTCTTACTTCAGTTTCCTTTATAGTCATTAACGTTAATGTGTGATCAGTTCTCAGGGATAATAGAAGGTCATACTGGAGCAAAAAAAAAAATTGATAAAGTAAAATTTCACTGAGTGTTTCTGGTTGAAAATGCTCCCTTGTGTTAACAAATGGAGTTATGAAGACAAAATATAAAATTTCAACTTCTAGAACATCAAAAATTTTTTAACAGGTAGAAAAACAGTACTGCGTTTTCAACACTGCCCAAGTGGCTAGCAAATCCAGCACACTCACAGGTGCACACATATGCACACATTCACACTCAATTATTCCTGCAGGCTATATCTTTTGAGCCCTGCCTCTTTCCTGTTGTTGAAGGTACCATCTACTGCGATCTGCACTGTCTTTCTGCTTATTGCCTCTGTATTCATTTTTGCCATTGCTGTGCAGATGACTTCCACATCACTATATCCAGTCCTGTAAGTATTCATTTGCCACTTACAGGCTCTGTAGAAAGTGTGAGCTACAGACTTTCAATAACCTCATTTTTACTGCTCTTTGAAATAAGTGTCTTAAAAAAAAGTTTTATAATTTATGTGAACATTGATTTTATTCGGTCACCAGGTTCATTTGTATTTATTACGAGTGAGTTGGTTTCAATGTAGTTTATCTTACAAGCTAAAGTTCTTTCTTGCTTGATCATTTTGCCCCAGTCACTTTTACTCCCTTCTAACTGGTCGTATAGGTCAAGCTTTTCTCTACTCAGGGCTTTGGGTCTGTGTTCCTTTGCTTGTTGCTTTTCCAAGCTCAGCCTTAGAGCTGCTCTCTCACTTCTGGCAGGTCTTTGTCAGATATTAGTGCTGCCTTCCCAAACCTTGTTTTCCTCACTCTGTTCTAATTGTCACCATAGTACTTAAAAGTATTGCTTATTTGTGTGATTATTATCTTTCTTATTATTTTATAAGCTGCATAAGGGTGGACACTTTGTCATTTCTGGTTAGTTTTAACTCTCTACCTAGCATAGTAAATGCTCAGTAAATATTTGGAGAATAAATGAAATTGTCATTCTTTGTGCATTTGAGTTGTATAATGAATGTACAGTTGTATGACTTTTGTTTCCTTGATAAATGTCCTAAATTTTCTTGCTTTTTTATCTCATTTATTGGACACTAAGATGGATTTTATTTTTTGTTTTAGTTTCTCATTGTTTTCCTTCTGTTATTAAAGAAAAGTGCTCAGTCAGTAAAGCATGAGACTCTTAATCTCAAGGTCATGGGCTGGAGCCCCATGTTGGCAGTAGTTGTTTTGTTGGGATCAGGGATCCAGCTCAGTGATGCTGGACCTGCCTTGAAAATGCAAAGTCCTGAGTTTGATTCCCCGGTACTGAAAAAAAAAATGAAAGAAGTAAAATGAAAAAGAAAAGAAAAATGAGATTATTAGTATAGATTTTTTTGGTCTGTCACAAGTGGCTCTTAGTATTTGGGCCATTTTTCTTGTATTGCCTGTCTTCCTTCTAAACAGGGACAGCTGGATTATTTCTTCCTGAATAATCTTAAAGGAGAGAGAATTTTGGAGAAAGCGTGTATTTTCTTTATTACAGAACACAGATGGAGTCTACTCTCCATTCTGCTTAGATTGATTCCTTTTATTCATCAACTTGTAAGTACATTTATAGTTTGCATAAAGTAAATTTAGACAAATCCTCCAGAAATGAATCCTTGTAGCTCTTTTATTGCTATGTGATGTGTAGCTTTATTTTTGGTTAATGGGTAAGGTTTAAATCAGAGGAACCGATGTTGTTCATTATCTCACATTCTCTAAAAACTGAATGTTTTATGTACTGTTGATTTTTGAAGAATCACAAATGCAACCATGGATTCATATGCAAAGTCTAAACTTTATATGTTGCCAGTATATTCAGAGCACCTCAGTGAAGAACTACAGATCTCCTTCTATCCTCTCTCCTTCCGTGGTGCACAGTATTTTACCTGAAGATTGCAGGTATTCTCTGGCATTCCTTGGTAGTTATGATTAAAGACAGTACACCCCTGGAATCTCTGCGCTGTATGTTATAGGTCAAAAAGGGCCGAAAATCAAAAGTTCCCTGAGGTTAAGCTTAAAATTCTTTGAATTATTGAACAAATACTTTAACCTAACATCTGATTTTAATTAGTAAACAGAAAACTACATTTCAGATATGTATTTAAGTCTTTAGGAGATCGAGGTGTTCTACGAAATAACTTGTATAGCTTTTCAGAAATAATTTTAGAACATGAACTGGTTTAAGGAAACAACTATTTAAAAGGCATAGTTAAAGGGCCAATAGTTCTTACACTTCTCAGACATAGTCTAGAATTTTGCTGTTTTTTCCTTTAATAAAAAAATTCCCAATTAAGGAAGTAATGTGGTTCTCTCCTTTCCATTCCTACTACTTTTGAATTTGTATGTTTTATTTTATAATGCATAGTGTGTACAAATTTTTATTAGTAGATTTGATATATAAGAATTCAATGGAAAGAGCAGATTGGTGTCAGTCTTCTAAGTATGGTAGACTTGCAAGAATTTGTTAGCTACAAAATATTATATTGTTCTTGATTTTCTTAGGAACCTTTCTTTAAAATATATGATAAAATTATATACACATTGGAACAAAATATGTTCCAAATATATATAATTTAATATTCAGAAAATGAAATGCAGGAAAAGATAAATCTCAACTATAGAAATGTAGAAATTTCTGAGCATTTAAAAGTTTTGCTGATGTATTGATTTGTTAATTGGGATTGGTTAAACAGCTGTTGCCAAGCACTATTACTTATAATAATCACTCTGATAGTGCTTGCTAATTATGTTTCCCAAACCATCTCTCTCTCTCTCTTTTTGAAACAAGGTCTCATTTTTTAGTAAAACTGGCCTTCAACTGACTATGTAGCCCAGGCTGGACTCAAATTCACAGTAGTAGTCCTGCCTCAGCTTATGTCAGAATTGGGAAAACCACCATGCCTAGCTTTCAAACTTGTCCTCAGCATTACCTCTAAATAATTTTTCCATGCTATTACTGATTTCTCTACATTTTTCTACAGGAAATGAAACTTAAACAGCTCTTTTACTGCAAAAAAGGTTATTTTTATAACCTTTCTGAAATCATGTTTGCTAGTTTGTTCTACTCTCAACCTTAAAAAAAATTTTTTTTTTAAATTGTGCTGAGGAATTCAGGGCTCTGTGTGTTAGGTAAGCATAGCTATATCCCCAGGCTTCCCAGGCTGGCTTTCAACTTAGTATCCTCTTGTCTCAGAGTAAGTAGAAGTAATAGATGTGTTTTCCCCCACTCAGAAGCTCCTGCTCTGCTGTTTTCAGTCGAAACACAAACACAGAATTTTTTAGGAGTAACTTAACAGTTTACTTATGACAGTGTGTGCTTTGTGGATTTTCTAAGGACATACCACCTTCTTTGGTTTCTTTTTCTGGCATTAGCACATGCACATTGTAGAGCCGTACTCTTCATGAGAAGGTATGTTCCTGTCCCGGGGTTAGTGTCCAGATGTTAAGGGACTAGGATGTACATCCCCTGCACCACAATTTTTAGCACATAACTCTGAAGTTTGTGTTTAGTTGAAGGATTTTGTAGTAAAATTACTAGCCTTGTTATCAAGTATGAGGCAAGTAATAATGCTGAAAAGAATTTTAGGAGAGAAGTCTAAGCAGTATTCACAGATAGGATTTAGAAAGTATGTATGTGTAAGTGTGTATATGTCTCATCTTGGTATGTAAACTTATAAAAGCTTAATTATTTTTTCTTTAGTACTATAAGGTGATTTCTCTAGATAACTGAAAAGCTGTGAGGTTCTTGTTGAATAAGTAAAGAAAATTACTATGATACCTGTTCATCATTAAGAATATGTTGTATCAAAATTCTTTTGAACATATGGAAAGATAAGTGCGTACTATGGTTTGTGTTTAGATGCCCTCTCCCAAGCCTCTTGCCCATAAAATGAGACTTCCTGTTTTGCAGGTAGTTGAATCTAGAATCTGTGATACTGGGGTTAAGGGCATATGACTACTAAATCAGTACATGTGAATGATTAATTTGGCACCATCCCAGTCCCAGGTTGAATAAGATAAAAAGGGGAGAAAGACACTGTTAAACTCTCTCTCCCTTGTTCCCATTGCTATGGTGCGGGCGCCATGAACTGCCTCTCTTGTCCCTTTTGCTGCCTTATGAGCACCATAATTGTTTCTCCTCTGTGATGTCTGTTTGCCATTCTGGTGTTGGAGCCAGCAGATTATGGACTGAAGCCTCTACCAATTGTAAGCCAAGTAAACCCTTTCCCTTTTAACTTTGGGTGTTGGGTATTTTGTCTTAGTAACAAAAAAAAAGTTATTAATACAGTAACTTTGTGACTTGAATTTCTTTGTGACATCCTTATTTCTTAAGGATTATTTTAGTGATAGTGTTTGTTATTCCACATATTAAATTCATCTTTTCTGTAGTTCTGGGACATTACTATTCCCTATTGTCACTAGTTCTTTTTATAAGAAAGTGGACAATACTTAGACCAGTTTTAATTTAAAAGCTTCTATAACCCTAAGCATACATCATTTTAGAGACCCCCCTGTATGTGTTGACTCTGGTTAAACAGTGGTTGGGTATGAAAACTATACTTGTAGTCCTGTGAGTACAGAGACTGCGCCTCTCACAGCACACTAAGATTGTTCATGATGTCTTGAAAGTTTCAGGGGCCAAGATTGTTTCCTTTATTACTAAAGTTAGGGAGAAATGGCATTTGTGTTTATTTCATCTTTTTGTCTTAGTACTGGGGCCAGACATAAGAACCAGAGCAAGCTCATCAACTCATGATTTTTCCCTCTGACCTATTTTTAGATGCTTTAAAAGTGCCATCCTCATGCAGGAAGAATACTGACTCTGACTCCTTTCCTCATGTACATTGTCGTGAATTTTTTTGTTCCTAGAAAGAATGAATGTTTATGGGCTACTTGGCTGTATTATATACTTAGACCTATTCGACTTTCATGTCCTTTGTAAGTGTTGTTCCATGATGTTTTTGTAGATTTTTTAAAATAGCAATTTCAGGTTTATGTTCATTGTTGGTATTGACTTCTTATTTTAATAACTCCTTTACTTGACAGTATGTATTGAAAATCTCATTTACTGAGAGAGGGGGGATATATATGTCTATGAACTTTACTTGAACTATGAACATTACTATGAACATTACTACTATGCCTTATCAAAGTATGAAGGCATTTTATAAATTAATCAGTATGTATTTATCATAATGGACACAGTGGTTAGGAGTTGGGATTTTTTGCTCTCTTGCTCTGTTCTCTGCTGTAGGAAGTAGATCCCGGCAAAAATGGTTTTTGATTTCTTGCCACAAACTTCTGATGTTTGGTAGGTAGAAGAGCTGGTGGAAGCACAAAGGGCAGGAAGGGGGAGGAGCCGGGTGTTTCTCCTTTTCTCCTCTGAGAAATGTGGTTCTGGCTGCTATAGATAACTTATAATTTGATTCAGTGGTTAACAAGGAGGTTCTTACTATTGTGATTTGGGTAAACTGCGTCTCAGTACCATTTTTAATTGTTTCTCTCTCTAAACTGACTATAAATATGAATATGCAATTTTTTTTTAAATTATCTTTATTGGTACATTAAATATGCAATTTTATGTACTGGAGTTATAGAGACTCATCTTATTTATGGATAAAGAATCTAGTTTGCTTTCTCTTTCCTTTTTCTCTCCCTTTTATCTGCTATCTTTTTCTTTAGCTCCCCTTTTATATAAAAACAAAAATACTTATATGGAAAAGCAAAAAAAAATTTATTTGTAGAAAAGTGAAAGGAAAAAAGACATTTATTTATTTATTTATTTATTTATTTATTTATTTATTGAGACAAGGTCTCACTCTGTAGTTCAGACTGGCCCTGAGCTCACCCTCAAACTCACATCACAGCAATCCTCCTGTCTCTGCTTCCTGAGTGCTGGGATTACAGGCGTGAGCCACCACACCCGGCACTGTGGTATGTGGTACTGATTGCTGCTGGGCGTGAGTATTGTGTGTGGTTACAGGGGGATTGAACCCGGGTCCTTCCACTTGCAAGACAGGTGCTGGAATCACTGAGCTAAATCCCAGGGCCAAAAGACTCATTCTTAATCCCATTTCCTATTAGGCGAGATTATTTTGGTATATTTCCTTCAATAATTTTTACAGTGCAAACTTTTAAATATAACATTCATATCAGTACATTTTTCTTGTATACATTTTCTAAATTGTTAGTTTCAAGTAATATTACTTTGTTGATGTCTACTTTTCCATTGTGTCTGGGAATAATGAGTTTTTGATAATATAATTTTATATGTCCTTGTTTTTCCATTTAACATAAATATTCTGCTTTATTATTAAGGTGCTGCATTGCAGGAAAAAAAAACATATATTTCTCCTTATACATAATGAGAAGTGTTAGTAAAGAAGTTGATGGGTTGACCAGAAGGAAGATCTCTGTGGAGAGGACTGGCTGGTCACCTTTGTGCAGGGACACCTTGGAAGAGTGAATAAAAGTTACCGCCATGGAGAAGGAAGGAAATTGTGCCTTCTTCCTTGTAGAAGAGTGATGTTGAGTGTTGAAAATGGGATCGAGAGCAGGGCTCTGTGGGGGGAGGGAAAGCTGCCTGTTACACATGTCAGATCTGGGTGCTTTCTACCCCCTAACTATGTTAGCTAGAGTATTTGCAGTGTTCCCCAGGGTTTCCTTCAAAGGTGTAGCTTCTTTCTGTGAGGGAGCTTTGGCAGGAGGTTTGGGAGAGGACTGAAGTCAGTGGATGTGGTGGAATGCTGGAAGGAGAACTTCCGAGGTCTTGGAAAAAGAGCTTTTTACCACATGCAAGGTAAAGGAGCGTCTAAGGCGTGTGATCACTCAGGAATTCCAGGGGCTTGGGGTACTAACCTTGTTAGTTTTGTTTCATAATGCTGTTTGAGTTGTTATGATGAACATGGGGGCTAAGAGTGTTTATTCAGTAGCTCATAGTTCTGTAGCTTGGGTAGGTTGAACTGGATTCTCTGCATGGAGTCTCTGAGTCAGAAACCAAGGTTTCACTGGGCCTGAATTCTTGTTACCGAGTCTGGAAAAATCTCCTCATCTCATTCAACAGAAGGTAGTTGCTTGTAATTGTAGGTCTGAAGCTCCCGTTTTCTTGCTGGCTGTTGGTGGGGGACCTTTCTCTGTTCCTAAAGGTAACAGTCTTCAAGGCAGCAGAAATGCCTCATGCTTCAGATCTTTGACTGTCTTTTCTGTTGCCAGCTGCAGAAAACTCTGCTTTTGAAGTGCTTGCATGATTAGATTGGGGCACCCAGGATAGAATCCTAGTTTAAGGTGGAGGGATCTGGGAATTGATTTCCATCTGTAGAACCACTTCACAGCGGTACTTAGGTTGGTTGAATAACAATGGAGTGGGGAGAGAATACTACTGATTTTACCTACCACAGTGTACCATATTTTCTATGCTTCCTAATATATTTAACATATGTGTGTGCCGGGAAGTTAGCTCAGTGATTCCGGTGCCTGTCTTGCAAGCTCGAGGGCCCAGGTTCGATTCCTCCATAACCACATACAGTACTGGGCATGGAGACTCATGCCCAGCAGCAATCAGTACCCCATACCACAGTGCTGGGCATGATAGCTCACACCTGTAATCCCAGCACTCGGGAGGCAGAGGCAGGAGGATTGCTGTGATGTGAGTTTGAGGCTGAGCTCAAGGCCAGCCTGAACTACAAAGCGAGACCCTGTCTCAAAAAATATATATATATATGTGTGTTTATATTAGTGTAGTACTAGGTAGAAATTTGAGGTATTCAGAAATTTTAAGTCCACTAATATGTACTTTATAAAACTGATTGCCTGAGATATTTATATTTGCAGTATATTGTTAATGGTGTTAAAAGAGAACAATAATACATATATTTAATGATAATGTAATGCCTGTTAAAGTAGGTCATTATTGCTCTTTGTTTTATATTTTTTACTTTGATGAATATCTTTATGATGAATTTTTCTTTTTCTTTTTTCCTTTTTTTTTTTAGTTTTTTGAGACTGGGTCTCCTTATTTTAGTTTCAGCTGGTCCTGAACTCAGCTTTGAACTCAGCAATCCTCCTGCCTCTGCCTCCCTGAGTGCTGGGATTACAGGTGCGAGTCACCACATCAGCACTGTGGTATGTGGTAGATTGCTGATGGGCATGAGTGACCACACCCAGCAGTGTTGTTTGTGGTTACCAGGAATCAAACCTGGGACCTTGAGTTTGCAAGACAGGTGTTGGACCACTGAACTAAATCCCCGGCCCTGCTTTTTCTTTTTATTGGTAATTTTGAGAAAATTTCCCACAGTATGGAGATCCTCGGCTTACTTGCTAACTAGTTTTAAGTTGCAGTCTGATCAGTGATGCTTACTTTAGTGTCTGCTATATCTTTTCAGCCCTTTAAGTGTTCAGTCTTTTATTTTTTGACATGAGAAAGCTTTTCTAGTTTTCATTGTTCTAATTTTTATTTTTAATTTTCATCTTTGAATAGTTTCTCTGTATCTATATTAGATGCAGCTGATTTCATGATGACATTCAGTTTACTTCAAATGTTGTGATTAGCATTGTGTGAATCACCACTTCTCTCTTGGTCTTAGTTCCCTGCTTACAGTGAAATGGCTAAAATCAGATTTCTTCCAGTTCTGTGATTATATATTTAACACCTCTGCATATTCCACCTCTGACTCATTAGTAAAAGATCTGTACTACTTGTCAGCATCCTGCTAATGCCTGTCAATATGGAGTTTGTAATATTTGAAGGAGAGCATTACACATGCAGATAACCAAAAGGGGACTGTGGTAGAGCTGACCGTAGGAGTAGCTAGCTTTACCTTCCACGTTAGAAAACCACAGTGTGTTACACCATTGTCACATCCCTCCACAGTTATGCAGACAATGGCAGAGTTTTACTTGGATATAGGATTAGGGAATAGTCTAATCTAAAGTCTTTAAAGATCTATAATAGTGGAGGAGTGGTAGAATATTTCCTTTGAGGGGACAGGGAACAATAAAACAGACAGGATAACATTGGCATTTCTTATTTGTGTAAGTTTTCCAGATCAAATTATGTGTGGTCTAACTGGTTCAGATTATAGGAAAACAAATACTTCCCTTGTTATACAAGCCATATTTTTAAAAACAGGATTAGCTTTTCATTGTAAAGATACACTTTTCGCGTATATCAAGCTTGTGGTAAACTGTGGGTCTCAGATCTTGTTACATGAATCTTGTCAAATAAAGTAAACTCTGATTCCCATGCCTGCATAACTGAGTTTTGACTGTAAAGTCAGGGCTTTAATTTTGACTTTCCATCAACTTCTTATTAATTTTGGTTCATCTTGCAGTTTATTAAACTGTTTGTGAATTCCATCATTTTTAAGGTTAGTATTCCTTTCAGTTTTCTTCTAATGATAGACAGCCCAAATATTTTATCTTTTCTAAAAATGTTGAGAAGTTAGGAGTAAAAGCTGTGTGATATGCTGCCTCCTTTGTATCACATGTACATGCACAGCAGTCAACATTTAACACTGTTTGGTGTTTAATCAGCTCACAACTTAGTGATATTGATGCTGAACTATTATTTTAAAATCTCATACAAGATATTTACAGAACACTCAATCATATGCCTTTTGTGTAAGTACAGTATCCCTTGTACATTTGTCAGTTTTGTCTAGAAAAAGATGCACAGAATATAAATGAGTAAGGATTTCTATTTCTATGATTTTTATATTTCTCTCTTATACTGAAAATAATTTCTAGTGACATTACCAACTATTTGTTTGCATTAATCTTTCACTTCTAATAGTTCCCAAATGGTAATGCCAATATTTCTGGAAATAGTTACAACTAGTACATCCTACCAGGGATATATTACTTTACTTCTTTACTGTCATTTGAAGTAATTCATTTCTGTGTGCTTAAGTCACTAACTTTTATGGTAATTAGGTTTATTTGTTTTTAAGAAATTGCCTTTTATTGCATTATAATTTAATTTTATAAATACTTAAGACATTTATATTCTTATATCTTTGTTTCCAGAAACAACCGTACTCCACCCATCAGCCTGACACATACTAGATATGATATACTTTTTAAAATTAATACAGTGATAGATTTGGTTTTCAGTTTTATTTTAGGTATTTTTATTTATCTGTGTTTAGTACATGACACTTTCTACTTTGATGTCTTTTTTTACACCTAATTTTTTTCCACTTACTTTTTAATTGAAGTGTTACATGCAAAGAAGCTACATAATCTTATTAGCTATGGAGATAATCTAGTCGCTTGAGGTTCAGCACTAAATTATTTATTTGAGCTTGTTCTGTTTTCTGGATGTAGGCTTTCACTTCTATGAATTTTCCTCATAGAACTGCTTTCATTGTGTCCCATAAATTTCTATATGTTGTACTGGGGTTATCGTTTAGTTGTAAGAACTGCTCAGTTTCTTCTCTAATTTCTTCTGTGACCCATTGGTTGGTCAGCAGAGTGTTGTTCAGTTTCCATGTGTTTGTGAAGATCCTGGGCTTTCCTTTGCTATTCATCTCCAATTTCAGGGCACTATGGTCCGACAGTATACAAGGGATAACTTCAGTTCCTTTATATTTGCTTAAACCTGTTCTATGAACAAGCATATGGTCTATTTTGGAGAATGATCCATGAGCAGATGAGAGGAATGTATATTCTGACTTTGTGGGGTGAAATACTCTGTAGGCATCTATTAAGTCCATTTGCTGAAGAGTCTGGTTGAGCTCCAGGATTTCCTTAGTGACTTTTTGTCCAGTCGATCTGTCTCTTTGTGAGAGTGGGGTATTGAGGTCCCCTACTATTATTGTTACTACTATTGGAGTTTATCTGGTTTTTCAAGTCCGTTAATATTTGTTTTATATAGTTGGGTACATTAGAGTTTGGAGCATAGATATTTAAGATTGTGATTTCTGTCTCTTGGATTTTTCCCTGAACTAAAAGATAGTGTCCATCTTTGTCTCTCTTTATCAGTTTTGGCTTGAAGTCTATTTTGTCTGCAAATAAAATTGCCACTCCTGCTTTCTTGCTGTTTCCTGTCACATGGTGTATTGTTTTCCATCCTTAGTCCATGGGTTTCTTTCTGAATTAGGTGTGTTTCTTGTATGCAGCAGATTGTAGGATCTTGCTTTTTGATCCACTCTGCCAGTCTGTATCTCTTAATTGGTGCGTTGAGTCCATTGACATTAATCGTTATGACTGATATACGTAAATTTAGTGCTGCCATGTTTTCCTGTTCTTGGCTGTGTTATTCTACTTTTGCCCTTTCCCTATCAGTTTCTTGTTTGGTCCCATGGGTTGACTCGGTTAGGTCTCATGGATTTGTAACTTTCCTTATTTTTCTCCAAGATATTCTTTAAAATGTTTTGGAGCACAGGTTTCGTATTTGTGAAGTTTTTCAGGTGTTCTTTGTCATGAAAGTATTTTATTTCCCCATCAATTTTGAAGGATAGTTTTGCAGGATACATTAGTTTGGGTTGGAAGTTGTTTTCCTTTAGGGCTTGGAAGACTTCACTCCAGGCTCTTCTTGCATTGAGTGTTTGAGTTGAGAAGTCCGCTGTGATCCTGACGGACTTCCCTTGGAATGTAACTGTTTTCTTTTCTCTGGCTGCTTTCAGTATTTCATTCTTTTTTTGGATATCTGGGACTTTTATGATTATATGCCTAGGTGAAGATTTTTTCATGTCATGGGCATGTGGCATTCTGTATGCTTCATATATTTGTATGTCCAATTCTTTACTTTTTTCTGTATAGTTTTCTGCCTTTATCTCTGTGAATAGCTTTTTGATGTCTTTAGCATTGTCTCCTGCTTCCTCAGTGACTCCAATCAATCTTATGTTATTCTTCTTTGAATCATCTAGGAGCTGTTGGATTGATTTTTCATTATTGCTTGCTTTTTTCCATAGATTATGCTTTTCCAGTTCATTGGTTGAGATCCTGTCTTCTAGGTCTGAAATTCAGTCTTCTGCCAAATTCATTCTATTGCTCAAGCTTTCATTTTCTTTCTTAATTTCCTGGACTTCTGCTTGTAGGTGTTTAAAAGGTTCCATTGCTTTTGCTATCTTGGATTCTATCAACTCCATGATTTCCTCTGTAGCTTTATTAATCATCATGTTGACAGTGTCCAGTATATCTGCTTTCATCTCAGAGATCAGTTCTGATTTCCATTTTACTAGATCTGCTTTGGTTACCATTTCCGAGGACCCTGGAGACTGGGCTTCAGACTTCTCTATTTCCCTTCCCCCTGTGTTACCTTGAGGTGAGGATCTTTGTATCTGAGACTTTGAGTGTTTCCTCATCTCTGACCTGCCCTGTTTTCTGGT
>PVIR01023137.1:0-27447 GCA_004026965.1 Petromus typicus | reverse complement strand
TATTTCACAATATATAACATACAATGCTAGGACTCATTTACATCTTCATTTTCTCATACCAGAGAAAAGATGCGATATGTACCTATCTGTGACCTATTTATTTCACTTATGAGGATATCCTCAAGGTATGTCCATTTAAGTAGAAATGATTCAAACTTATCATTTTTTATGGCAGAGTAGTACTCCATTCTGTAGAAGCTGTGGTTCTTCTACAAAAGATTTTATTTTGAATTTGTTTTTGAAAGATACTCTGTTCAGCGTAGAATTCTTGGTTTATACATTTGGATATTTGTCCTTTAATAATGTAAAGATACTGCTCTACTGTCTTTGGCTTATATTGTCTCTGGCAGGACAAGTTTTTATTCTTATCAGGTTTCCTCTATACATGACATATCTTCTCCTCTGCCTACTTTCAAGGCTTTTTAAAACTTATCACTTATTTACAATTTGATTACAAGGGCTTCTTTTAATTTTCCTCGTATTTATCTACTAGGGATCTGTTGAACTTCTTGGAATGGTGGTTTATAGATTTACTGAAATCTTAAAATTCAGTCTTTATTTTTCTTCTCTTCTCACTCAGAGACATCAATTTAAAAAATGAACGTACATTGGTCACTGGGTGATGTTTCACTGTTTCACAGCCCACTGATACCCTACTTTCTATTCACATTTCGCTCCAATTTGCATCATCTCTAGTGCTGTATAACCACAGTGCTAATCTAGACAAGTTTCCTAATATTTTCTTCTGTGTTGCCTACTTTACTATTACTCCCAGCCAGTATATTTTTTGTCCTCAACATTATCTTCTTCAAAAGGTGCAATTTGGATCAGTTTGCGTGTTCCATATCTCTAATAACTATGCTTAAACTTTCCTCTAAAGTTTTAATCATGTGTAACATAATTACAATGATTGCTTTACCTTCTTATCCAGCTTATTAACTGATTTGTGTTGCCATATCAGCTGTTTCTTTGGGTGACCAGAACATTTTTACAGGATGCCAAAGACTATGAATTTCACTTTGTTGAATGCTATATAATTTTCGAAGGCTTACAAATAACTTAAGCTTTATGTGAGACATGGTCTTCTGGCAATAATTTGAGGCCTTTAAACTTGGTTTTAAACTTTTCTAGGCAAGAACTGAGCATTCTTAATGTAATCCTTCTGAATACACTACTTGAAGCCTTGTAAATTCCAGGGTTTTCTCCTTGGCCTGTGTGAACAGCACTATTCTTGACCCTGAATGAGCATCAAAGATTGTTCCCTCTTCTCCTTTTATGTGGTTTTTCTCTCAGCTGGGGATAATTTCCTCCAACATATACACTGATCAGCACTTGGAAAAAGCTCTGAGAGGGATGTTTTCTTGATCTCTAGAGCTGTTTCTAGCTGAAACTTTCTGCTATCCCATGCCTTTCGCTGTGGACTGTAACTGCCTGGATCTGCAGGGATGCGTGTCTCCCTTTTCCAAGCATAAGAAGTCATTCTTGCTCCAAATGGGCTCCTTCTTAAAGGAAGTTTAACTGCATGGCTACTCTTGCTGATTTTCCCTTTCACTAGACACTTTGTTCCATGCTTCCGAATGTCTAATACTAGAAAAAAGTAGTTGTAAAAAACATAGTTTATAGTTTAATATAAAACATAGTTTTATAAGTTCATCTTTTCCAGTTTCTTTAAGGAGAAAAAAATTGATCTCTCATCTCTATTTTGGCCAAATACAACAAGGCTCAGTGCATCTTTGAGATAATTGTATTATTTATTATAAACTGGCCTTTAAACTTTACACCTAGTCTAAGGGTTTGGTAATTGTGCTTCTGCACTGGAGATGTAACCTCTGTTCTTGTGCCAGGACAAGTATTACTAAGTATTCAAGCATGACGTCTGACCAGAGGGCAGTCACTATAGTAACCCCTATAAGAGTTGTGTGTGTATTCATAATGTACCAATAAAGATTTAAATTTAAAGAAAAAATAGAGAGAGAGAGAGTTGTTTGGCTGACTGAGCTCCAGCCTGATTTCTGTTTTGAATTTCTTCATATGCATGAATTAAAAATAAAATAGCTACATAAACATAGGTAATTTATAGGCTGTGTAGATAACCACATTTTCTGATTAAAATGGTAAATATATTTACTTATTTATCAGAATTTGCAGATGGAAAATGCATCTATTCATTTTTAGTGGTACCATTAAGAACAATAACATATATGTGTAAATAATACTATATGTTACTAGTAAAAGATAAAATATTTTATTTCTCAAGAAGTGCATGCTTGTGTTCAAAATTACTTTTTATTATAATATTTTTCCTTTTTTCAATATTTAGGTGCCAATGATAAGTTTTGGAGAGGAAATATATTAGTTCACTTCATGATCATACATTCTCTTTAGTAGTTATTGTAATTCTACTAAGGAAACTTCCTCAAAAATTTAACTACCCTTCAGTCTATGGAAGTGGAGATTTTATCTCAGAGGGCATGAAATACTCCATTACAGACGTATTTGACCTCAAAGAACCTTGCCAAAATCCCCAAATGATTTAATCATCCTAAAGAAAGAATTGAGCCGATAGCAAGTGGAATTTTCTGCTACCAAAACGCAGAGTTAAATGAGCCTATTTTCCTCATTTTTTCTACATCTAATCATTCCATGTTTAACTGGGAGTAAAAGAAGTTTGTGCCTGAGGATTTTTTTTCATACTGATCCCATTTGCTCAGAGCAGGTCAGTGGAATAGCTTTGGGAATTTTGTAACTTGTCTCCTAAGCTCTATCCAAACATGAACTGCCACCTAAAAGATAGTACAGTTAATTCCTAAGGGTTTATTTATATCAAAATTATACCCATACATGATATACACACATAAGAACAGAATTCTCAAATTCACTAAGGAAGAATAGCAGTATTTTCTGCCCACCTCTCATCTCTTATGAAACACTCTAAAACCACTCACGCTACTCTTTTGATACTTAACTCAGTATGTCTAAATCACATGAATATTTGTATGTTTTGTGTATAAATAATTTTTAGCTTTAGGCAACATAACTAGTTTCTATCACCAAATATATATAGTTAGCTCTCCTCTGTACTCCCATGGCAGAAGTTCAGGAAGGTCCACATTTCTCTGTCCTCTAACACAGATCTTCTCAGATCAGTATTCTATGAGATCCACCCACCACATAAATCCCCCCAGGACTGGCATAGTAAGACTTCCCAATTGCTCTCACACATCTCTGCCCTTTCATCTCCATTCCCTCAATATAAACATGTTAGTATCAGGTCATGATGAAATATTTGCATCATTATGTCTAGAAAAATGGTAATCATATAATATTGGGATGTGTAATTTTTATTTTCTATACTTTTTTTTGTACTACCTGGGGTTGAACTCATGGATTCACTTGAGCTACAAACCCAAATCTCCAAACATTTTTATTTTTCATTCAGAGATCTTGCTAAATTTTCCAGGGCATGGCTAGACAGCTGGGCAAGTGGATATGAGCTGTCAGTGACACAGATTCAGGAGGCATGCACTCAAGCCCTACGCCTGGAACCAGAGAGTGCTATATTCAAGTTTGCTCCAGAGAATTCAATCAGCTTTTGGCAGCAGCCTAAGGAGTTGGAAATACAAAAGATACTCCCTATCAAGCTCTTGGCCCTGCGTTCTCTCCTTCACAGTGATCCGCCTCACTCTGTACAGTGTACTTCTCTTCCTACTTTCAATTTGCCCACACTTATTCTGCAGAGTACATTTCCTTTACAACCTTTAAAACCTTAAACAAATGTAAAATATTTCTACATAGATCATTTGTGTTTTCCAGCTGTTCAGGACAAAAACAAAACCTAGAGAACTGTTTAAGAGGAGTCTACAGCACTCCAGAACCTGGAAACATATTTTGGCAAGCTAGCCAGGAGCAAGTAAAACACTGTGGACATAGTTTTGTTTCTAGCTCTTTAAAATCTATGCTTGCTTGCTTGCTCGCTTGCTTGCTCTTTCTTTCTTTCTTTCCTTCCCTTTCTCTCCTCTAGGAAAGCTTCAACCCTCTTTTTACCTTCTGCCCTTCTCTCTAGAACAGGCTTTAGTTTGTCAGAGGACTCAAATCCTTTCTGGTTGTTGAGGAAAGACAGGGAACTAGAGGATGTTAAAAATAAATAATAGTTAAGGAACTCAGGAGGCTTTGTTGTGGCCCCAGGAATGACTTCCTAGTGTGTCCTTCCGTGTGGGATGGGGAAGGAAGAATGCACAGCTTCTGTGTTTTTCAACTAAGTAAGAAGGCCACAGATCCACCTCATATTATCATCACTTTTCTTTCTTCCCTTTCTCATTTTGGATACAAGTTACTAAAGAGCTGCCAACGAACTGTTATTAAGCAAGTTGTAGGACATATTGTTTAGCTTGTATGTGCATGACTTATAGTTTGCTGTGCCTTTTTTCCTCACATTTCAATACTTCATGACACTTTGCTTAGCTTTTTCACTCTTTTTGGAAAAATAGCGGTCAGTAACTTAGTTTACCACTTGAGAAATCCCCTTACCCCAGTGCACCTCTTGATGCTCAAAGTCATTTCTGCATTTTTCCCCTCCATGATCTTTTTTCTCTACCTCTTCTTAATGAGTTACATTCTCAGGGCCTTGTTTAATCCCAGTCTCCATTTGTTCAGTTTGGTGGCTATTTTGCTTCATCACGTGAGTTAGTCACATAGATCTGCTATGTTTGGTGACCATCTTGGTTCAACACGTAAATTAGTCACATCAGTCAGCCATGGTTTGTCGGCCATTTTTATTCATCTTGTGGACTGACTAGATGTACTCTGCCATGTTTGTCGGCAATTTTGGTTGGTCACATGGGCCAGTCATATGGTTCTAACATGTTAGTTCAACATCTTCACCTTTTTCAACTGAACTCATGGTCACCAGAAAAATCACATCCTTACAGCTAAGAGCTGTATCCACTTGTAGGAAACATATAGGTCTCTTGACTGCTTCTTTTCAGAGTCAGGTTAGATGATCCCTGTTTTCTAATAAATTCAAGCAACTTAGAAACAGGTGCTAGAAGGCCTGAGAAGAATAAAAGAGCAGCTAATAAAGGTCAATTCAAGATGTTGAAAATATGCAAAAGTAGAGCCATCCTTACAACTTTTTCTAATAGGAATTTCAAAAAGAAATATCCAGATCTAGTCCTTTAAACAAGGTACCAAAGTTTTTTTGTTGGTATAAATACAGGTGATATTGTTTTTCATGAGGCTAAGAAGCCTTCTGGGAATTAAGGGGACACTCAACCCCTGATATCTTGGGCTCAAGTGGCTAAGGGAGCCCCTAAAGGGCTCCATCTTGATCTCTCAGAAGTTTACAATAGAGTTCCTAGGAAGCTCCATGTTTCTCTCTAGGGAGTCATGATCTTAGGGAAGCCCAGGGGATTGCACATTGACCCCCTGGGAGTGAACTTTAAATGGCTAAGGGCATCCTCAGAGGGGTCACTCTACCCTAAGCCAAGGGAGTCTCTTCAGGGCTCCATTGTTCTCCACAGGAAGTTAATGGTCTACAGTATAGACAATGCTAAATCTAAGAGAGATGTGAGGGGCATGAGTACCACCCCAGATTTAAGCAGAGAAGTTTTCTTTGAAGTACTTGAGTCTTCCAATGGATGCTTTGTGAACTCAATGGTTCTTCTGCTTCTGCTTGGGATACCATTTTAAGGAACTAGTTCTTTTTTTCTTCATAAGCCCCAGAAAAACCATGGAAAATACCATTTGCCACAGATCCCATCAACCTCACAATTAGGCCATCTCCTTCATCACTGGGAAGGGTTTGATTCTGATCTACCATTACATATGGTTTGGGTCCAGTATGAACTAGGGTGTGGCAAGAGAAGGGGACAGGATGGTAGTTTGCATTATAATGCTAGTTTTTGGTTCAGTCATTTACGCATAAAATCAGACAAGGTAGAATGAAATGCCTTATGGTAAGGTTTCTGTGTCTCTCTGGAAATTGCAGAAACTATAGTACTTAGATTAACTCCTAAGAAAGAAGTGGATATCACTGATGGTTCTGTGCTCAGATGTACCCCTAGGTCTCAGAGGGATCTGTGTTTCTGCCATCTGTTTAATGAAAACACCCACACTTTGAGGTCCCCTCAATCTTGACCCTGTAATTCTCAGACCACTAAATCAGGCCCTTCCCTTCAAGTGACTCATGAACTCCAACTGTCTATGCCCTTAAAGAAACTTAGCCTTCCCCAGCCTTCTCATTATGCTCCTCAGGCAGCTTTAAGGCCACATGAGTGGTGCTTCCTATTCTTCTAACTCAGCTCATCCTGCCCCTGAGGTAAGTCCTAGCAGGATAGAGGACTACTTGAGCACAAGTTCCTTTTTCAATTTCAGATATTCAGTTATGCAAAAAATGACTAGGCCGATTTTCAGAGGATCTTAGTATATGGCTTTCAAATTTTGATCCTTAGTTCCGACCTATTATGCCAAGATGTCTAGTTCTTCTTGGGCACATGTTGAGCCCAGAAACCTGAAAGAGTCTGAGAGCTGTGCACATGAAAATATACTATAAAAAGAGGAAGGGACCTACCTGGGAAAGATTATTACCCCTCTCTCAGAATCAGACTGGGACTATAATAGTAGCAATGAGCTATGCTAACTGCTCTTTGATGAGAATGGAAAGATACATTAAGACATCTGGTTATTAGGATAAGATGAGAAGGATCACACAGAAGTCTTTCATAAATATACAAATTCAGATCCATTTTCCTGGGAGGAACAGACACTATTCCTTCTTTTGTCCATCAGTCCCAAATATTTAGCATAAATTTCAAAAATTTCAAGTGGATCCTCAAATACTATGAACCAATTTCTGGAGAAAGCTTTTTCTGTGTTCAACAACTGGGATTCAGATGAGGGAAAAAAACAAAGGACCAGAATTATAGCTGTCATAATTGACAATGCTTTAAACATGTCAAATTTATCTAAGGGAAAACCCAAGGAAAATCAGCCTGGGGATTTAGCTCAGTGGTTCCAGTGCCTGTCTTGCAAATGCAAGGGCCTGGGTTTGATTCCCTGGTAACCACATACAATACTGGGTGTGGAAACTCACGCCCAGGAGCAACCAGTATCACATACCACAGTGCCAGGCGTGGTGGCTCGTGCCTATAATCCCAGCACTAGGGAGGCAGAGGCAGGAGGATTGCTGTGATGTGAGTTTGAGGCTGAGCTCGAGGCCAGCCTGAACCACAAAGTGAGACCTGTCTCAAAAAAAACTTAAAAAAAAAAACCAAGGGAAATCAAGGAAAGAATTCATATTTTAAATGCAAGAAGCCTAAGCAAAGGGAATATGACTATACCAAGCCACCACCTAGGTTCTGCTGAATGAGAGATGGCTGATGTGCTTGACTCATGGCACTAAAGGATTGACTATCCTCACTCCCAGAGAGGGAGTGAGGGAACTAAACCCTTCATCTTTCATTTGATAAGGACTAGAGGGGTTCAGGGCAAAGTCCTTGTCCATACTTATTACCATTTTTGTGAGAAGCACTAGGTGACCCTAGACTTCATGAATGAGCCACTTCAACTACTGGTAGATAGAGAATAGCTCTTTCTGTTTCAAATTGGTGCTCTGAAAAAGCCCTCCCCTGGAACTGTAGCCATAACTGGGAGTCAAAGAGGACCCTTAACTGGAGCTTCTTTACTCCTGCGTTGACATGTAATTTTAAAGGCTGAATGTTCAACCTTGGACTTTTAAACATCTCACAGTTTCCTACTGCCTTACTAGCAAAGAATTTACAAACAAAACTTGGGACAATTCTCAAAATCCAGAAAGGACAAAATGGATCTTACTTACTCGGATTATGTCAGGCTCATCTGACCTGATTAGCCAATGAGTGGACCCTCCTGAATGTTATAATGGAATCTTCACAGACCAAATTCAGCAATGCTGGTACTTATAAAACTAAAGACCACCATGAATTTCCTAACCAGTATCCAATCAATGAAAAGTTCTGTAAAGGTCAACCACCTCTCATTGACAGTTTTCTCAAACATAGTCTTCAACCTTGCCAGTCACCTTGTAACATACCCATTTTTCCAGTAGGAAAGACTTTAAGAGACTATAAGATAAAACAATACTTCCACTTCATTTATGAAGCTGTAACTTCCATCTGCCTTCTGGTAGCAGATCCATATACAGTTCTCTCCCCAAATTCCAGAAGACACAGATTGTTTCTCAATCTTAGACTTCAGCAATGCTTTCTTTTCTATTTCCTTACATCCAGATTCCAAGTTCCTCTTTGCCTTTGAATGAGAACATTCTATTTCAAAGGAAAAGTGACAGTGTGCTCAAAAAGTTCTCCCACACAGCTTTAGAGATAGCACTTAACCTTTTTGCCTGGGCACTAGAAAGAACTTAAGGAACCTAGAACTCAAACAGGGAGCCATCTTACAGTATGTAGATGGACTCCTTCTCTGCAGGCCAACGTGAGAATTATCCAACCACAATCCTATCCGAGCCCTTAACTTTATAGCCAAGAAGGGATATCAAGTCTCAAAGGTAAAAGCTCAGATATCCCTGCACAAATTCCAATACTTGAGACAGATTCTTAGACCTGGAAAACCAGAGCTGTCTAGGGACCTGATCTCAGCTACACATGCTCTCAGACCATCTGCCACTAAACAACAGTTTCATTTCTTCCTGGGAATGGCCACTTTTTGCCACATCTGAATAACTAATTTTATATGAATGGCAAAGCCCTTCCATGAGGCTGTCAAAGGACATGAGTTTGTGCACCTATAATGACAAAAGTAAAGCATAATGCCTTTGAGAAATAGACCATGCCTCACTCAGGCTCCAATATCTGACTGAAGAAATTTAAAAAGCCTTCATCTACATATGAGAAAAGAGAGGAACTGCTTTGAGTGCCTCAAGTCAAAGGCTGGACAGGCAGTCCATCCAGTGGTATACTTTTCAAAAAAGCTAAATGGAGTGGCTACTGGATGGTTACTTTGCTTGAGAGCAGTAACAGCTACAACTATGCTCAGAGAATAAGCTGTGAAACTAACTCTGGAGGAAAAACTGAGTCCCAGTAGTTCAGGGGTATTCTTGTGGGTGACAGGGAAATGGGTTACAAAGTATCAAACCATGCTTTTAGGCACTCTTGAGGTTATTACAAAGATTTGTACTACTGTTATTACTGCCTATTTGATGCTTACAAACTCAGAAGTTGATCACTTTAGACAAGTGGTAATTTCCTATGCAAACAGGTAGGACTTTTGTAACTTTTGCTTCCAAGACCGTGAGAGAGTATAGTTCACTGATGGGAGTAGTTTTATCAAAGAAGGACAGAAAAGGCAGGTCATGCAGGTGTCAGTTCACAATTGGAATTGAGGCCAAACACCCTACCCCAGAGACTTCTGCTAAACAAGGAGGTCTTATTCGAGCACTGATGGTAGGAAAAGTCAGAAAAGCTAAATATCTATGTAAACTGAAATGCCTTTCTAGTGCTACATGTACATGGAACAATAGGGAAAGAAAGATGTTGCTAACAACAAGTAATCATCTATACAGCATAAGCAGGAATTCCACAACTCCTGGAGACTGTCTGTCTTCCCAAGAAAGGCACTGTCATTCATCATAAAAGAAATAAGAGATGTGTCTAAAATCTCTTTGGACAGTCAAAAGAGATAAGGAGGCCAGAAGGGCACCCTTGCAGCCCTTCAAAAGCCTAGACTTATTTTCAGTTCCTGAGGAACCACTAAAAGCAGTCTTTACTATGAGGAAGACTGACAAATGGCTCACTGGACAAGAGGGAAAGAAAAAGAAAATCTGGTGTTATTTAGAAAACAAACTGGTCCTTTCTCAAGGATCACAATAAAAGGCTATGAAAACTTATCACAGATCTTTCCATTTGGCACATGATGCAACGCTAGAAAAGATCACTCAAATTTTCACAGGAGCAGGACTAGTGACAACCATTTAACAAATCTGTGAAGATTGTCCATCCTGTGTCTAGGATAACCCTGACAAGCTCAAACCACCTGCCTGTCAGAATCTGTACAGAGGAAAGTAACATACTGTGGGGAGGACTGGCAAATTAGTCTTTACCCACATAGCTCTATATGGGGGATTTAAACAGAAATTGGTCCTAGCTGACACCTTCAAGGACTAGACTGCAGCCTACCCTACCCATTCAGAGAAGGCTTAAGAGGTAGCCAAAGTGTTCCCCAAAGAAATCATCCACCAGTGACAATGAACCTTCTTTCGCCTCTCAAATAATTCAAGGACTGCTAATAGCTTAGGAAAGAAGTACCATCTCCATTCTACACACAAATTGCAGTCCTCTGGAAAGGGTGAGAGGACTGATCAGCCCCAGAGACTGACTCTCGCCCACTTTTTCAAAGTATTTCTGGGTCTTGACAATAATCTTCATAAGAATTAATTAAAAATTCCTAAAACTGGAATAAATATGAATCTCTTTAAGATGTTACCTGGAAAATCTTTTTTGTCTTGTGATGTAGTATCAGACTCAAAGACCACAGAGCCCTTTCAAAATATTTTTAATCTATGATAAGTATAAGTACAACAGGCCATCTTAGTCTTTGCAAACAAGGTCCTCCCAGGTCCTGGGAAAGAGGGGAAACCTAGTGTCTACCCTGCAGGCCAGGTGCTCATTAAAGCTCAGAAAAGGACTCCTGCTTACCTATTACAACCAAAACAGGAGGCGTCTTTTTCTATGGTTCTTGCCATACCCAGTGCAGTAAAGGTGGCAGAGATAGATAGCTACATTTATCTTCTCAGGATAAAGCCAGCCTCTCATGAACTGCCTGAAGAAAAAGACCAAACAAAAACAGAAATCCCTGGAAACAAAACAGAAAGCTCTTGTGAAGTTCTGGAATACCTGATGTTTATCTTCAAAAAAGCAGGCTTCTATACTGCTCCCGGTACAGACAAGCAGACTTACGAATGACCCTAATTCACAACAGCTTTATCAGCATCTGTATTGAGACACCTGTTTTGACTAAGATTCATAATGTAGGTGATCTTGTTCAGGCTACATGGCATTCAGTTCCTGATAATTTAACACTAAATATTCTCATTGTCTTCAATAGGATTTTTCTTCTTTCCCACCTGGTGAGCCACAACATCCCAAGGTGGTGAGAGAACATATAATTCTCAGGAAATGGGCTAACAACCTCCTTCAACAGGAAGTAGTGACAAAGATCTCTACTCCCTAAGTACCCCATAATATATAATGAGAATTTATGTTTCTCAGGTGGAGATGAAGTAGTTGATTAAGGTGTGGCTAGCTAGCTGGCTAAGTGGGTATGACTCGTCAATCATGAGATACAAACTCAAGGCCTGTACCTGAAAACAAACAGAGTGCTATATTCAGTAATTCTGAGAACTCATGCAGATTTTCATGGGGTGTCCTAGATCTCAGGCCAGATCTGACAAGGATGAGAGATATAAAGGATGGCTACTGTTAAGCTCTTGGCCTCTGTCTTCTCCCTTTCACAGTGGTCTGCTCTCATTCTGTATAACATACTTCTTCATCTACTATTAACTGGCCTCCAGTCACTGTGCAGAGTATCTTTCTTTGGCAAATTGTAATACCTTTAATAAATATAAGTCCTGTTTATATTGCTATTTTTCTTGGACTTTTCAATTCTTCATTCAGGATAGTAAGTACCTCTGAAAGGGGTTTATAACACCCTCAGAAACTGGTAAAAATTGTATGTAATTTTTCTACATTCTAAAGATATTTATGAAGGATATTTGAGTTTTTTAGTAGTATTTTCTTCTTTCACAATTTATGCTTCTTTAATGTGTGTATATGTGTGTATAGATGTGCTTATCTTGGTTTCTATCTTTCATACTACTAGCTTCCTTAATATATCTAGTAATCCTGGCTATATGCTCATAATGTAGGCTGTGCTCTCCAAAACTGAATGGTAGCCCTGAGTTGTAAAAATCTGGGTCAGTGTCAGTGGTTTTATTTGTCTTTTCTCTTGGACTAATCATATTCTTCACTGGGGGAAAATATTCTCTACTAAAAGTGACAATGCTCATGTCATTTCGGGAGGTCAAGAGAGTATGGCCTTGGGCTCTGCATGTTCCTGGATTCATTCTCCTATAGTTCCTGATTTGTGATAGCATCTGAGCTCTCCCCTTTGACTGAAATTCCTGAGAGTCCAGACACTTACTGTGACCCTTGCAGAGAACACCCTTTCCCTTCAGTCTCCCAAAACAGTAGAAAGAGAATCTGGAAATCTTGTCACCATCTGACAAGACATCCAACTAATCTGCCTGATTTTTTTTCCCCTCCTCATCTCCATTCTCAGAGATCACTGATATCTCCAATCTGTAAAAACCTGGTGATCTATGTTGCCGTCTGCCTTTCTCTACCACAAATAGTAATCATTTTTGTCATTTTTGTCTGTTTTGGTTTTGGTTTCATTGGTTGGGTGATTTTTGTTTTTCCTACCAAACAGTCAGTTGTATACTCCAAAGTTTGCTACTTTTTGCTTTTGTCTTTCTCTTGTGATCTTGTAATGTTTATGTTTAAGTAACTTCAGTGGATACCCAGGAAATATCAAAAGTAAATGTATTTATTGAACTCATTATCTTTTTCTTGACATCGGTGCATTATAACTGTTTTTTGTTTTGTTTTGTTTTAGTCTCTGTGGTAAAAGGCAAAAACATTCATACTTTTCTTCTTTCTTATTTATTGCCACTTTTAATATAACTTTGTAACTGTTTCATTAGAAAGTAGAGTTTGTTTCCTTCTACATAAAAGTAGGCTGATCCTGGACTATATGTTGGCCAGTAAAACACTGCAAAATTGATTGGACACTGGCTCCATGCTTAGGGTGCAAAATACATTCTTTGATTCCATCCATTATCTTAAAGCCATATGCAGGCACCAAGTGAAAAAGACCAACCTAACTTGCTGGGAAAAGAGAGGCCCTCAAGCAAGAGGTAGCCCACTTCAGTGATAGCTATTCCAGGCCAGAAGCGCCTAGGAAATCACAGAGTGAGCTGGTGCCAGAACCCATTTAGAATTGGACACCCCTACAGAACCTCTCACAAGCTCCCAAACTTCTCTATTATGAGCTAAATACTGTAGCTCCTACTTTATTTACTAAGCTCAAGAGTACTGGCATGCTGCAAGTGTTACCTAGCTCTGCTATCAAAAAGTAGTTTCAGGCCAGGGATTTAGCTCTGTGGTTCCATTGCCTGCCTTGCAAGCACAAGGTTCCAAGTTCAATTCTCAGCAACCACATACAACCGTGCTGCTGGATGACTCATGCCCACCAGCAATTAGTATCACATACCACAGTGCCAGGCCAGGTGGTATGTGTATATTCACAGCTATAATCCCAGCACTCAGGAGGCAGAGGCACGAGGATTGCTGTGAGTTCCAGGCTTACCTTGGCTATATAGCTCAGGACCAACCTGAATGACAAAGTAAGACCCTGTGTCAAAAAAAAAAAAAGATTAGACAAAATGTGAATGAAAGTGAAGCAAATATAATCAGCATTTGTGATAACGTTATGGTACCAAGCCAAAGTATAGGTCAGCACCCAAGACTGTACCTCATCTTATCTCCTACAAGTGTTTTAAGAGCTTCCAGGAGCTTTGAGTAGATGCAGATCCATCTCTGTCTGAACCTACTTCCAGATGAACTCTTGCTGCTAGGCAAGGCCAGGAGAAGTAAACCACTGAGACATAGTATAGCAGGTCCAGAGCCACAGTGGGCATCTTTGGGAACCTTTTATTCTATATATAGAAGAAAAGAACAGACAACTTGGACATGAAAATTCTGCCTTCTCATTCTGTGAAAGTTAGAAAAATTCAAGCTATCTTACACACTAACTATAACTGAGGAAGGAGGAGACCCAAAGCTGATTATCTAATCTTTGACACATTAATTCTTTGAATTTTTAAGATGCACATCACCATTTTCCCTTATGAATCTGAAACAACTTATTATTTAGCTGTCATTAAAAACACCGATACAGAAGAAGAATTCTTCTACTTGATTTTATTCCTTAATTATGCCCATCCCCAAATGCTTCTTACAACCCCTAAAACTGACCTGAAGATTATGACACAGTCATCTATATTGGTAGGAAAAAGGAGATTTAATTGAAATTTAAAAAGCAGAGATTCAATAAATACTAGATATCAGCAGAAACCTTAAAAAATCAGAACACTCTGAATGTCAGTGCCTGATTAGATATGTCTCATCACTCTTCACTTTCAAATATGGGAAATTAATAAGTATAAGTTGCACATATTGAAAAATAAGGCCTTGCAAAAATACTTTTTTAATTGCATATGCATTTAACAAACTGCCAAGAAAGATTTATCAAACAGTACAGCATGCTATGGGTTCAAGAGTGGAAAGTTAGACTTAGTATCTACAGACTGGCAAAGGAAACACAGTGATGCGCAGAAAATCTGCAGAGGTCTGTGGAGCACACTGGGCAGGTTTTCAGCACACACAGGGATCCGGAATGGCTCTGCAGGGAAAGAACATCAAATCTTAACCCGGAAGAAAAAACAGGAAGTCACCAGGAGTCCAACACGGGAGGAAGTGTGCCTAGAGCAGTGCAGATCTTACAAACACTTGCCTCAGGCTGACATATCTGAGGGCGCCCTTAGGACTAAAAGTGCTTCTGTCTGTTTATGGAGCTGACGTTCAGTAAGATAAAACTCTGTAAATTGATCAGGGAACACATCATGCAAATATTTATTAGTTATTTAAGAAACTTGAACTGAATACCGCTAACAACAAAAGAAGTTATCTGTTTGCCATCTGTCTGTCTATCATCTATTGATCTGTAAGTTCTGTGGAGGTTTAGAAATTGTCTATTTTTGTAATTATTTTCCCCAACCTCAGAACAGTACCGGATACATCCTGGACATTCAATAAATCTTTGCAGAATGAGAAAACACATACTGAGCTGGGTATTTCCTGATTAGACTTGTGTTCCATAAAAACACTGCAGCTGCTTTGGGGGAGAGGATAAGCAGTGAGAAAGACCAGCTCAGAGACAAACTCCTCCTTAGGAATCACTCTTGGTGACAATTCCATAGGCACACTGGGAGTTTGTTTTAATTATTGTTTCATTTTATCTATTGATTGTTTTGTTTTTGTAGTACTGGGGATTGAGCCCAAGGCTTTTGAACTGAGTTATAGCCCCAGTCTTTTCATTTATTTGGTTTCTGGATTTTGAGATAGGGTGTCACTAAGTCCCATCTTGCAGTCTTCTTGCTTCAGCCTCCCAGAGTGGTAGAATTACAGGTGAAGAGTGGGAGGTTTTAACACGCTTCTTTCAATACTTAATAGGAAAATCAGACCAAACAATCAGGGTCATATAGATTTGAACTCTTCAATTAGAAAACTAACCTAATGGATATACAGAGGTTATGGGAATCCTCAACAACTGAATGCACATTCTGGTCAAGCAAAAGAGAACTTTTACAAAAGTTTAGAGTGTATTACCTCATAAAGTAGCTTTAAAAATTCACAGGATCAAATTAGACCAACCTTGTATCCTCAAGAAAAGATAATGGAGTTAAAAATTCATAGGAAAAAGATAACAGGAAATCTTCAAATTTTTATAAATTTAGAAAAATCCTAAGTACTTCACTTGTTTAGGAAATTTAAAACTACATTCAATTAGCTGGTGAAAATACTAGGTGCTGAAGTGCATGGGATGCTGAAGTATATATTGAAGGAAATTATAACTTTGAAGTCTAAACATTCAGAAAAGAAAAGGCTACAAAACACCAGGGGGCTAAGCATCCATCTCTAGGAAGCAAGGAAAACACAAAATGTACAGAATCCTTGTGGAAAGAAAATAGTGTCAGAACAAGAAAAGACAAGTTTTAGAATGGGCTGTGTGGGCCTCAGGCAGTTCTGCCCTGGGCTGGGTTGCCTTTGCAAATGTGTTTACTTTGTGATATTTATGTAGGTTTTTATTCTTGTTTTATGTACTTTCTGTATGGAAGTTATAGTTTCATAGTGCAATGGTTTAAATGTTTTCTACCTTGTGAGGAAACAAATAGATATGATAGTTATGTCAGGAATGGTAGAGGAAAGAGAAAAACAGGAGGCATAGTCTATAGATAATAATTAAAATTAAGAGAACTTTATAGATGAGGAATCTGTGGGATTCAGCATTGTATTTGAGAAGGAAACTAAGGAAGAATGGTTTGAGACCCATTGACCAAAATTCTGCAGAATTTTCTTGGCATGGAGACACGTGCATGGCAGTTGGGGCTCTGGGTGAAGGCTAGACTGAATAAAGGAGAGTTGAAGGTCATGGAGCAGTGAGGAAGGGCTTTGACAAGGGAGACTGAGGAATAGCAGGGAAGAGAAGATGAGATACAGCCACATGTGGAACCTGCAGTCAGGTCAAGAAAGGAAGGACCAAAGGCACTTGTAGACTTGCAGTAAGGAAACCTGGAAGACTTAGACTGATGGAAGAAGCAGAAGAGAAAATTATAGACAAGGCATGATGGTACTTGTCAGTCATCCCAGCACTCGCGAGGCTGAGGCAGGAGGATTGCAGTTCTGAGCCCAGCTTTAGCAATCAGTGACTTAGCAAGACCCTGTCTCAAACTATAAAAAGGGCTGGGGATGTAGCTCAGCATGACAGGCCTGGACTCAATTCATAGTGCCACCACACATTAAAAAGAGATGTCATGGATGATCAAGCATGTAGTACCACAAGATAAGGTTGGAGAGACATCCTTTGCTTTAGCAAGAAACAGGCTACGCTAATGCCCTTCACGAGATGAGTGCCCTTCACGAGATGAGTGCCTGTGGAGAGGAGGAACTGGCCAGGAGAGCAGCAAAAGCCCAGCCCAGCTGTGGCAGGTCCTGGAGGCACGGGCAGATAAGCTAGTTGTGTCTGCTTTCCTATGTAAGGAGAGAGGGCCAGGAAGTTCCAGGAGGGCCACTGAGGCTATAAGGGAGGTTATGTCTTAAAAGAGTTGAACAGATTTAAGCATTGAAGAAAGAAGTAAAAATATGGATAAGAATTTGTGAAAACATGAACAAAAAATGAGATAAAATTATAACTGGGAGCCCTAAGATAAAGATGAGAACCAGCCCTAAAAGAAACAGTGCTTCCACTGCCGGGAACAAGGGAAGGAGAGAGAGAGAGGCAGCTTTTCCATGAAGCAGCAGGAAGATGTGACATCTCTGATCCACTCTTTTTGAGTTTGTGACGTTTCTAAAAGTAAAGGGGGTAGAATGGAAGATTGGAGTATTAAAGACAGGGAGAAAATTACAGACAAGGATAAAGGTAAAAAGAGTAACACAAGATTTTAGTCCGGCAGAGGTGGGGCCCAACCTGATCAGGTGTGTAAGTCACTAACACAGCTTCTTTTCAAATAGTTCTCTGTGAAGCTGAAACATTTTTAACTTTCTAAGATTATCCTGAAAATAAATTTCTTCTTATTGTTTCTCTGAATTATATGCTTATTTCCATTTTAAGTCAGAATATTTTATTCTAGATACAACTGAAGACATGTGAATAAGGAAAAGGCATAAAACTTCACACCCCAGCATGAGAAATTCCCATTTTATAGATATTAACCATAGCAACCAAATAAAGAAGGGAAAAAATATTCTACTACCTCAAGACCTTCCTTATCTACGTAGAAAGTAACTTTTCTGGAAGAACTCACCTTTTAAAATCAATTAGACCTGGGTTCAAATATAGTGCCAATCAACTCTGACCCCACATTACACCCACCCATCCTATCCCCAGCTTCTTATTTTCTGAAAATGGAGAAATAAGATCTCCCTTTCAGCGTACCCATGCAATGTAAACTAAATGTAAAGTCTCTGATTCTGATCAGTGTACAGTAATAAAGTACTCTATAATTTAGAACTATTTATACTCCACATCATCACACTATTATCACCATCAACTTTACTGTCTTGGTAATTTAGGTTTTACTGTCATCTACGTCAGTAAATAGCGAGGTGAATCTTAAGAACATAAAATCTTTCAGTCCTTTGAGTTCTTTCAATATACATAGAATAGGCTGAGATATAAAAACAATATTTTCTAAGGTATAGAATTTGATATTGATTTTAAATCAGAATTATTTAAGATTTAATCAGCTGTAACTAATTTTGACACTTCAACAAATTTCTCTTTATTCCTATTTTCCAAATTTGTAATATGATTCACTTGTTTAAAACTATACCTCTAGGCTAAGGCTTATTCTCTGTTGTTTTTATTTTATTTTGCTTTTAGCACAGCGTATGTGAATTATGAAAATAAAAAAAATGTTCTGCGAAAAGCTAGGATTCTCATAAGTATGGCAAAAGCAAAAGGAAAAAAATCTTCCTAATTTAAAACAATAAAATGTATAGTTTCGTAGCTTATTCTTGGAAAGTTAAGATATTTCTTAAAATTGCAATACATATTCCTAAGTATAAAACAGTTATGCATTTAAATCTGCTCACTGGCCATGAATATTGGCAAAGTACTCAACTTCAAGGATGATCCAACTTCCCAGGGCGTCATCTCTGCTGCTGGCAATGTGAGACTGCCAGACGCCAGGACATCTTCATTGCAAATCTCAACAAAATGAAAACTCCTAAATATGCTTATGTATATTCTATTTTTATACATATTTATGATATGCTATTTTGAGACAACACAAGTTAAAGAGATACATGTTTAGTAAGAGATACACACCCCTGCACATACATATGCACACTCGTACACACCCATAAATTCTAAGTTCATTCAAGAATATCAAGGTGAATTCATCCCAATTACTAATAGTGCTATATCTGAAATATAGAAAAGGCATAGGATAGAGATACAAAGAAACTGTCACTTTTTCTGTCCACAAATGTTATGCTTAGAACTTTTCAATTAAAATGTGTTATTTTCCAATTTGAAAAAGTAAAGTTTAATATATATATATATATATATATATATATGTGTGTGTGTGTGTGTGTGTGTGTGTGTGTGTGTGTGTGTGTGTGTCATAACAACTTGAAGTGCCTTATTGGGAAAACAATACAGAGCAGAATAAGTAGTGAGATATTTTATAACTTTAAAAGTCATTTCTATTAGTTAGGATTCCAGGACATGTCTGGTTCTACCACAGTTAATGCAATCACTACACAGAAGATGCTTTACTCAAGACCTCCAGCATGAAAGCATTTAATCCTTACACTAAATCTATCAGATTAACATTATTAACCTCATTTTCCTATGAGGAAGCTGAAGCCCAGGGAGATTAAGTGCTCTTGCCAAGGTCACATCATTGAAAGAAGGAACTTGAGATGTGAGCCATGATCATAACCATTAAACTCTACTGCGTACTGCTTTGCTTAGTGCTTTCCATTTTGGGGGAAGAAAAATGTGTTATACATTAGCAAAATTTCACAAAGTACTGAAAGTTCAAAAAAATATGTCACTGTGATCAATTTTCCTACAGGAATTTTAAATGCTGATTAGCCACTTACTCTAAGACATTATCAAAATTTGTTATTTTATGCCAACAAGCACTTTTTGTACCTAAACCTTGCCAAAAGCAATCACTGGATACAGCAGGATATAGAAAATGGAAAGAATCGTAAAATTTTCATCTCAGTAAAGCTAGTGAAGGAGTATAAATGAATTAACCCTTAAATGGACTGATTCAACCAATTTCAATAGCTTAGACTGCAACTCTCCTCCGAATCCAAGCTTGGAACCAAAGGCTTTATTTTGCTGCAAAGCCTGCAAACCCCTACAGAATGGTGCCTTTAATCTTTCAGTTCCATAAGATATTGGAGCTATAATATTTATTAGCTGTTAATTTTTTTAGACAAGTGACAGATAATCCTCCCCAGAGTCACTTACACCTATATATGAAGGTAAAAAACTCAGAGTAGAACATGACCTAGAGGCTAGATATATCGCTGAGATTCACTTCCACATCCTTCTGCAATCTATCCACTACACTTCCTATCTGAGAGTGGAGATAAGGAGGCTCTGCAGATTGTCACACTTACTCAAATATAGTCCCCCAAAGAAGAGAGAGATCCTCTTTTTGTGATCCCTCAGTCCGGGGATGTGTTATAACTGGATCACCCTAGAGTATTTCCTTTCCCGGGGCTAGTCATCATGACCTGGGAGATTTGTGCTGATTAGCTTAGACCTGATCACCAATGGCCCTCCTGGAGCTCTGCCTGGAGCCAAGCAAGACCACGTGGAGCACTCCTTGGGTGAATCAACTTTCACAGAGAATCAACACCTGGTATAGAAAGATAAAGAGACACAGCAGACTTTCCACTCTACTCAGGTGTGAGTGTGTGGTCTGCTGAGTCTCTGGCTTGTCTTGGTGGTGCTCAGAAGCCTCAGGCAACATCTCCTTCTCTGTCTAGGACTCGTTCCTGATAATACTTACAAGGGGACACCACCCACTGAAATAATTCTACTAACACATGTCCAAAATGGAGAACTTCATCTTTTATCCAGTCCCCAGATCCTGCCTGATGGCATCTGGCTTCCTTATCAGACTCTGAGTCTCAGCAGTTATTAGGTGATAGCAATGAACTGTCTTGTGGCAGCTATGACTGTGGCCTCTCAGTTCTGAGAGCTGAATGACCTCTACAGTGTGTAAGGACAACATTCCAGTCAAAGAATAGAATGAGGACATGTGGCTGTGTGACAGTTTGGGACATAGAGGAAAGAAGGGGAGGGGAGAGAAGAATTATTTTTATTGAGTTCCTTTCCACAGCCAGGACATCCCCAGCCTTTTGCCTTTTTAGGAAAGACTAGAACCAACTTCAACACTGGAAGTTAATTAGTGAAATTCAGTCTTGAAACAACAATAAAAACCTAATTTTTATCATTTCCAAAGCTCCAAAAATGACCAATGAAGTCTCATGACTGGGAGATCCAATCTGTCAGCTGCTTGGTATGAATTTTAATTTTCCAATTGAAGTTGAGAACCATCCATTTTTTTCTTTACCTATCATTTGCTTAAACTTTTAAAGCTATAATGGTCTTCAAAGTTAGATGCCCCACCTTCACGGTAAATTTCTTAAACTATTAAGAGGAAATACATTTACCTCCACCTTGCAAAATAGTTTTATCCACAGACTGTATTCAAAAGCATTCACTTTGTTTTATTACTAATAACTTTTATATGAACATAATGAATTCACCTTTTTCAATTAATTATTTCCACTGAATAGAAAAAGAAAGCAAATTCTTCAAACCATGTTATGTTTATTTAAAACAATAAACAACACCAGAGAAGCCCATCCTACTTTCTAGGTTTCCAAATTTTCTTGCTAAACACATTCAGAATCATGTTCATAGTACTATCTATGCTCGGTATTATATATAAAAATCTGGGCTCTGAAGCATCATTTGTACCAGAAACAGTGTACAATAAAAAGGATTTTGCCAAAATGTCATAGCTAGAATTGTTCTCAAATGGGAAGCTTAAGCACAAAGCCATACAAATTTGTTTTCTCATAAAAGAAACCTTCAAACAAGAAAATATCACAAGGCAGAAATTATGCAAAGAAATTATACATGTTGATTCTTCCTGAAGCACCAGTACTTTCTGTGGAAGTTTGGGATAGAGTTGCTACTTTAAAGATGCAGGTCTGCAGATATGAAACTTAATGAAACTGGCCAAATCCCAAATACAAGAATGCACCTGAAGGACCTCTCTGAGCAAGGTGTGTCTGTGCTCATAACTCCAACAAGAACTTTTTTTCACTTCACAAACCACATGAACAGAAACTCTCATGATTCCAACCATGGCACTTACCCATCCCCATCTCTTAGTGTGAAGCTACAACCCTGGCCTCTGCCACCAGAGGCACTGGGGCTGCCTCTACCCCTCTCCCAGTTCCTATGGACTCCTCAAGCAGCTACCTGCACTTCCCTCACACAGAAGAAATAAAGTGATTGATTGTTTTTAGAATAAGTTTTTATTAGGAATCTTGCACATTAAGAAAAAAAATTGGACCTGGATTTTACATGTTTCAGCAAAATGTCCCCCAGCTCTTCCACCTGGTCTTGGTATTTTACATGTTTCAGCAAAATGTTCCCCAGCTCTTCCACCTGGTCTTGGTATTTATAAAAAAAAAGGCTAAAGTATGTATCTTTGGTGCTGAGATGTAATTGGGGAAAACAACATAGCTTTCAAGTGCTACAGCCTAAGCCATATGTCACAGAAATTCTGGGACTCTGTGTATTAATATCTCCATGATATCTGATCATGTTTCCTCTGACCACCTTCTGAGACCATCAAGAGCCCCACCTGTTTATATTGATTTTGACCAAAGACCAAAACACTTATGAGGTCCGTGTCCACAGAGGAGTCACGTGCCTCAGCTTCCACACTAGATCTGTTCAGGGCTCCCGCTATGAGAGCACACATCATCTGCAGAGAATCAGGTCACAGCAAACCTTGCTGCAGTCAAATCTCACACATCTTTCAGTGCTCTGCTCCACCAGTGTGTCTCCACATGGTCCAACTATGGTTTTCCTTCTGCCCGATCTCCTCTTGTCTTTTTCTTTGTCTCTAAAGGTCTGTGCAAGGACAGGGCATATTCCTCTCTCCAAGTTGTCCCTTTGTTTTATAGTTCATTTTATAAGTAGACATGCCAGGCTACTTGACAGGGACACCCATAACGATGGTGAAATGTCTCTTCTAGGGGTATCTGTGAGGGTGCTTCCAGCAGAGGTGATGGGTTGAGTCAGTAGATGCAATGAAGAAGATCTACTCTTCCAGGGCAGATGTGCCTCAGCCAATCCGTCCAGGGCCAGGGTCAGAAAAAAGCAGAGGAAGAATGGTTCCCTTCTGTTCTCATGAGCTGGGGTATCCATCCTCTTCTGCCCCTGAACATCGGTACTCCTAAGCTCCCAGGCCTAGGCCTCCTGGATTTGTTCCAGGGCAACCCCACCCTAACTCTCAGGACTGAACTACCTCATTGAAGTTTTCTGGTTCTCCAGCTTGCCGATGGTGAATCATGGTGTTATGTGGTCTGTATATTACATTAGTTCATAAATTCCCTTAAGAAATCTCTAACACATCTGTGTTTCTATCTCTAATCTCCCTAAAGTTATAGATGCAAATGGAGCTATAAATATAGGTGAACATATAGATGTAGATATTGGTGTACATGAACATAAAATGAAGGTGTACAATTTTTTATCCTATGTCTCTGAAGAACTTTCAATTGTGACTTTGTTGACTCAGTTTAAATCACCATTACTTCATTGATCAGTACATACTTCTTTAAATCTTTATCTTACTCTGTCCTCTCTGACCTTGTGACAAAACTTTAAGCTTCATTTAACTCCTAGAAATCCCTACATTAGGTGGCATTCCACTGTGGGTTTGTTTGTTCATTTGTTCGCTTGGTTTGTTGGTTGGTTGATTGGTTTTGTGGTACTGGAGAGAGAATCTTGGGCCCTTGTACTAAACTATCTCTTTGGGCCATTTAAAACATTTTAAAATTTTGAGACAGAGTCATGTGCAGGCTGGTCTAAAACTTGCAGTTATCCTGCCTCACCCTCCCAGAGTGCTTGGATTACAGACATGTGTTTCTGGGCACCTTACAGTGCCTGGCATATGACCTTATTGTGCTCCTATTCTCCTTCTTCAGTATGTTGCTTATACTTTAGAAACACATGGAAAGTCCATATGACAACTGAAATAACAACTGCCTTTTCTTAAGTGAAGCCACTGCATGGAGCAAAGTATAATACACTCTATCTTCCTAAAAATTCTACAAGGATTTTCATTATCATACCCACTTTCCAGATGTGGACACTGAGGCATGGAGGATTAACTTGCCCAAGATACACAGCAAGTAGATGACAAAGCCAGTGAGTGTGGCCTTAACCCAGAGGAGTTCACCCACATGCTACTGGTGCAACACAGGAAGTCTAGACAGCCAAGAAAGTGGGCCTGGAAGTTCATGTTACTCAAGGATGACTCAGGGAAATGCAGGGCTGGCACTTAGACCACACTGATACTTGAAGCTTTCTGTATAATTTTTTGTCATGTGTTCTCTCGTTGAAGCTGAGTGTCTTGTCTGTCCTGGAGTTGGACGGTATGAGCTTTCAGTAGGGTTCATGTGATCAGGGGTGTAGACTCTTGGGTGTAGCTGTCATAGGCATCCAACATACACATGAGAAGAACAAGGAGAAGTGATATTGTATAAAAATACTGGTATTTGGCACATTTTTACTTTTCAAATGCAGCAATTTGTTGTGATTTAACAAAGCACTGCTTATCCAAGAAAGCATGGTGTTGAGTGTTGTGAAGAACACACACACCCCAGACTTGAATCCTGACAACAGCAGTGATAGGGAATAGTGACTTAGGGAAGCCTCGCTTTCCCCATAGCTTGCCATGGTGGGAGCTGAACAAGGCTTGCAGAGTCATCCTATGATCCCACTGGCATAGTAAGAAGCCTGTTACAATTTAGATCTAAAATGTCTCCCAAAGATCTCCTCTGTCCACACAGGGGACTTTGGGGACACTGTACTCACCAATGGAACTGATCACTTCATCAGGTAATAGCTGAGTATATTGTCAGGAGATGGGGACTGGTTAAAAGAGGTGATAGCTGGGGACATGAGCTGGCTGTATTCTTGTCACTAGTTCCTTTATTCTCTCTTTCTGTTTCCTGGATACCATGAGGTAAGCAGCTTCCCTTCACCAATCTTTTCACCATGATGCTTCTGCTTTGGAAGAAGCTGACCATGCACTAAACCCACTAAACCCAAGAGTCAAACTGAACATCTCCTCTCTTAGATCACAAATGGTGGGTATTCTTTCTCAAGGATAGGAAGTAAGGATACAACTTTTATCAGAGTCACAAAAGGTGAAAGAGACAAAGAACTTTCTGCTGCCAACCACAAAAGGAATATCTGCCCATCTCTACCCTGATGTGCAAAAAGAAAAGAATTCCCCAGGATGTGGGAGTTAATTTCAAAGACCTTGCTTCTTAAGCACTTAATGAGCACAGCACATCACAGGTAATCAAGGCACAGTCGTACCAAAACCACCAGAATCCAAGGGTTAGATAGAATAGAGAAGCACTGTCCACTGCTTAAAAAATAAGCCTGGAGAAACAAATCTCATCCACCAGTCTGACTGATTAATGGGTGACATGAGTTGTAGCTTCATTTGGGGAGACTCAGTAGTTAACAGATGTCAACATTTATTGGTGGGAACAAAGTTATGGAGACAGGACATAAGATAGAAACAGAAAGACGAGTTCAGTGTGAAACAGGAACTTAAATAGTGCCAATAAATCAAAGAAATAAGCTAAGAAAAACATCACAGTAAGTTCAGGGAACCTCATTAATGGAGAACGAAGGACTAGAAGACAGAATAATTGAGTTATCCCAGAAAGGAAATCACGTGTAAGGGTGAATCTATAGCACTATCTTGGCTGACAGAATGAAAGATACAGGGGAGCTTTTAAATAGTGTGGAAAATAAAGAGACACGGCAAACATTAGCTCAGGATGGTGGGGACTGTCATAGCCAGCCATCTCTCCTCTGGTCTCCTCTTACTCATCAAGCAATTGTTTGTTTGTTTTTTTTTCTTCTTCTTCTTTTTTTTTTTTTTAAGACAGGGTCTCGCTTTGTAGTTCAGGCTGGCCCTGAGTTCAGCCTCAAACTCACATCACAGCAATCCTCCTGCTTCTGCCTCCCAAATGTTGGGATTACAGGTGTGAGCCACCATGCCCAGAACTGTAGGATGTGGTATGAGGTACTTATTGCTGCTGGGTGTGAGTCTCCATGCCCAGTATTGTATGTGGTTAACCAGAGGATCAAATCTGGGCCCTTGCACTTGTAAGACAGGTGCCAGAACCACTGAGCTAAATCCCTGGCCCAAGCAATTCTTTCAGGTAACAGGTGGCCAGACTGCTTTTAGTTTAACTCTCTGGAAATCAATTCACTAAGTAACCATATTTTCAGAGATATAGATAATATCAGTGTCTTTCCTGGGGAGCAAAGTTAAATCCATATAAAAACAGAAATTCAGAAAATGAGAGAAAGTAGTAAGGAAATCATTTTACTGTAGGTAAAATTTTCTTCATGGTTCACTAAGTCACCAGGAAAGCACTTGTTTGAAGGAAAGAATGGGCTGAGCCTGGCCAGGATCATCGACTGCAGTAGAATCGTTCCCACAGAATGGAACTCACCATTCAAAATGTCCAGAGCATCTCTGTGCTCCTGCCAGAACTTGGTGCTTAGTTCATTTCTGAAGTGTCCCCCAAGGTCCCGTTGTAAAGCCTGGGACTCCGACCTCTGGCAGTTGGGGAAGGAAGCAGTACCATAAGGGGTGGAGTCTGGTGGAAAAACTTTGACTATATGGAAAATGCTCTCAAAGGGAATATTGGGACCCAGTCCCTTCCTGTTTATCTCTTGGCTTCTTGGCCCAAAATAGAGGGCAGTCTTCCTCGGCCTTGTGCTCCTGCCGTGTTAGCTCTGCCACCACAGAGCCAAAGCAACAAGGTCAATAGCCCTGGATTGAAACCCTTAAAACTAGAAAACAAAATAAACCTTTCCTCCTTACTCTAATCTCAGAGATTTTATCACAGCAACGGAGATCAAGCCACACATCTAAGGACAGGACTTCTGAAAATTTAGCGTGTCAAGGCAGGAGGTTCAGAGGTGGCTCTTTGGTCTGGACATACATTCATCCATGCGGGCCACAGCTCCCTATGACTACAGAGATCCTGACATGTATCTATTTGAACAGTGATGAGCTGCCAGTGTGAAATGCACACTAGAATTTGCAGACTTGGTACAATAAAGCTAAAATAATTCAATAACATCTCAATGCTAATTAAGGGCCCAAATGATGGCATTTTGTGTCTATTGAGTGAAATAAACCACAGGTGTCTTAGCTCTCCCCAAAGCTTTACTCCCTCTAGTTTCAGGTCTCCAATGTCAACAATGCTTTGAAAATGGTAAATTAAAAATTCCATGATGATGAGAAATTTTGTAACTTTAACTTACACCCCTTTTCAAACAGTGTGCTGAAATCTCAGGCTGTCTATCATCTACTTGATTCATCCCTCTGTCCAGTGCATCCACCCTGGAAGTGCTATTTGCTCATTAATCACAAGGTAGCAGTCTAAAGTATCAGGTAAACTGTTACGATGAGGCAGTACTTGAGTTCAAGTCCCTCTTTGCAGCAACTAGCCACTGTGATAATGCCCTTGCTATTCACCTCACCGCGGAGTGACACAAGAAGACTGGGCCTATGTCTTCGTTACTTTGACCTTCACTGAGACATAATACCTAACACTCATAATTTAAAGGAAGCAATTACAGACTACACTTGGCTGGTTCCAGAGCAGAAATCACATGACAGAGCAGGGCAGCAGAGGAAAACTTCTCTCCTCCTGGCTCACAGCAAGCAAAGAGAAAAGA
>PVIR01023136.1:0-27344 GCA_004026965.1 Petromus typicus | reverse complement strand
ATTGGTGCCAGTCTGTGGAGTCTGTTGGCCACTCTGGTGCCCCTTCACCGGAAGCAGCTGACTTGATGGAATGGAAGAATCTAGAACTTAGTGTGTCATTAGCTCAGAAACTACCCTATGAAGAAGGGTTATATTCTGTATAATTTATGCTTTGAATCAACACTTGCTCAGTAGCCCATTTCTCTGTGGGCAGAATACACATTCGAGGAACTGAGTGGTGGGTTAGGGGATGGAAGGAGGCTTCTCAGGATTGCAACGCATAAGGTATTTGCAGAATTCTCACTTTCTATCCCGTTTGGATCTGCTGGTGTACGTGTTTTAGCTTCTGTGAAAGGAACACAACTAGGACTCCCTTACAGAAGTTGAGATGCCCACCAGGAGACATTACAAGCCAAGGCATCAACACACAAAGATGTAGATTATTGTTCTGGTTGGGCTGCTAGATCTGACTATCAATTTGCTACTGTAAAGTGAAGGATGATCACTCCTGAGCCCAGGGGATTCTCTGAAATACATCATATCAATGACACTACCTAGTTCAGTAGGAAATTGAAGAAACAAACAAAAAAAATAAATAAATAAATGAAAGAAAGAAGGATGGAATGACACACAATTCAGGAATAAATACTGAATCACTTTACCAGGTAAATAATCACAAAGAAAGATGCTAATGAAAGATAAGATGATCACAGAACTGATAGAAGCTAAAGAATTTTAAAATATTGTTCAACACATAAATAGTTAGGAATCGATGACCATAGCAGGAAGGTTGGCGGTGCTTAATTTTATACCTGGATAATGGCTTATCACGGAGGAGAATTCTTTTTTTTTATTTTAAGTTTTTTGAGACAGAGTCTCACTTTGTGGTTCAGGCTGGCCCTGAGCTCAGCCTCCAACTCACATCACAGCAATCCTCCTGCCTCTGCCTCCCAAATGATGGAATTACAGGTGTGAGCCACCACACCCAGCACTGTGGTATGTAGTACTGGTTGCTGCTGGGTGTGAGTCTCCACACCCAGTATTGTTATGTGGTTACCAGGGATCGAACCTGGGCCCTTATGCTTGCAAGACAGGTGCCGGAACCACTGAGCTATATCCCCGGCCCCCAAGAGGAGAATTCTTAAGGAAGGTTTTTGAAGATGTTATTTAAAGAATACAAGACAAAACATCAAAACAAAGTCAAAGGTCAATGCAAAACGGGAGATTAAATATCATAGGTAAAGAGGGAAACTACCTAATATAAAAAGAGCTAGAGGTCAAGTGGAGTTGGGAGCAAAAGAAGACCAAGAAATTCCCTAGATAAATTTGAATAAAAGACACAAAGTTTGTTCAAAAAAGATAAAGGCTTTTTAAACATTTTAAAACACACCCAATTTTACTACTAAGAAGAAAATACAAATTTAAACTGTGCAAAAGATAACATTTCTTATCTGTCCACTTCACAAATATTTCAGAAGCTGGGAAACTCAATGAACTTGCTGGACAGGATGGCGGAACAGAACTTGCTATCCAGCGTGTGCAGAGGGGAATTTAGCAATGCCTGATAAATGATATATACATTTATTCTGTGTCCCAACAACTCCACTTGTAGGAAATTATCCTGAAGAGAATCTCCAGCAGTGTGAAAATACATTATGTTCAAGTCTGTGCATTACTGATTTATAAAAGTGAAATATAACAAGGGGGCATGGTGGGGCACACCTGTAACCCGAGAACTCTGGGAGGCTGAGGCAGGAGAATTTCTATTCTTTTTTCTTTCCTTTTGGAATAGAAGTGTTAACCTCATGTTATTGTATGTTGGAAGTATTTCTTTTTCTTTTTCTTTTTACAGCATCTCACAGGAGTTGGCCTTGATTCTTAGAGGAGAGTTTGAATTTGAACTGTTGAGCAATGTTATTAGGACTGTGAGAATTGGGGAAGATATTAGTGTATTTTGAGTTGTACATAGTATAGTTATGTGACAGGTGGAACTGTGATCTTTTTATTGTTTCTACTTGAAGATAAAGTATGGTTTAAGATACATTCGGGTGTCCAGTAGACAAGGCAAGGACTGTGACAGTTCATCTTATCAATGTGTTTGGTGGGAGAGATATGATTAGAAAAGCACGTTGACGGGTATGACCTTGGGGACTAATGTCTGGTCCCTGGCCCCTTCTTCTATTGTTTTTCCTGTTTTTTGCTTCCTGTCTGACACAGGAAGCAAGCAGCTTCCCTTTGCCATGCCCTTCTGCCATGATGTCTCTGCCTTGGAGCCAACCATGTCTGAAACCTCTTACCATGAGTTGAAATAAACCCTCTAAGTTGTACACTAGGTATTTTGTCTAAGCAACAGAAAGGTGATTTATACACAAATCTAGTGCAGGATAGTACAAAGGGGGCCAGGAATATCTTCCAGTATCCCAAAGTTAAAAGTGTTTGAAAAATCATAGCAGTACAACTTGTGTTGAAGTCTATAGCCAATATGCTGCCTCAGTGTTCATTTTGTGTCTTGCTATTAACTTTGACAATTTCACCGTGTCATTTCTTTCTGGCTCAGGTCAGATAGCTCTCAACCTAAACTCACATCTTAGTCTCGTATCCTGCACAGCTCTGAGATGATATCTTCATACAGGAAAGACTGTGCATTGGTTTGTCTCACATTTCATACTTCCTTGCTTTAAAATGTCCAGTCACGGCCCTGCCACCCTGTTGTGACATTTTGCACACTGGACCCTAATTAAAGCAAGTTCTAGACTCCTCTTTCTCCACATACTCCTGGTCTGTGTGGCCTACAGTCTGCCGTGTACCTACAGGACCTTTAAGCAGTGAGAACTTTATTTACATTTTATGCGCTCCTAATCTCTGAAGTAATATTCTCTATCTTAAAAATTCTAAATTAGGGAACTTGAAGATCCCACTGACCAAAGGTGATGTAACTTCAACACCAAAAAAAGTAATTGTGACTATAGATATTCCACTTACAAAAAGAAAGTCTTGGACTTGAACTTGGAGAGTGAACATTATTTAGGTAGAGAGAGAAGAAATGGGATTTAATCAGCCCAAACAAAACAAGAACTGGTATAGAAGGAGGCGTCATCCGGGAGGTCTGGGTGATGAGGCCACCCCTGCTAGTGGACAGATTCAGCCAGGGGGGTCAGAAAGGTTCAGATTTGGTAGGCTGAGGCCATGGATTCAAGTCTAAAGATCAGCTGGGTGCCACTCAGTGTCAGAGCGAGGAACTCCCAGGGGAGACGAAAAAACAGGCATCGCTGGGAGGTTACTCCGGCGGCTCCCAGGGAGAAGAAAGGGGAGGACAACATGGGGGATCGCTGATGGCTCCTTGGATCTCTTGCAGACCTCTGGGAGGAGGCAGCCTTCAGTGTCTCCCTGAAGCTCCTGCCCCAGTAGCTCATCAGGAGGATTCTTTGGGCTCCAGATAACATGCAGTTGACTCTCTGTGGAGTCCCGGGTGGGAACTTTAAGGGAGCAGAACATCTGCTCCCGACTGGACCGGGAAAGGCCCATCAAGACTGAGTCAGGGCCAGGTTCCAGCACACTATGTCCTCGCCCTTCCTGCACGAGTCTGGCTGAGGGCTCTGTGGTTTGTGGCTGGCTGGCTCCCGTGGGGCCTGCTGCCCTCCCTGCCCGCAGGCCCTGGGCCCGGCTAGAGGGCGTGTCCTGAGCACCCTCACCATCGTGAGTAGGCAGCCAGGCAGCCTTCCTCGCTGTACTCCTGGCATGCATGTGGCATGGCTGTAAATTATGCCCAGCGTGCTCATTTTCAGTTTAAATGTGTTCTCATCCCAGAGGAGCAACTAATGGCGTCAAGTTACTGATGTGAAGAAAGCCTGCCGCTACAACGACCATGGATTAATGAAATAGCAGTCGTGGAGGCTGGGGTGGCAATAAATTGTCAGCCACTGGTGACACGGATTTTAAATTACATTCTCTGTCCCCTCCCCCTTCTCCAAAATCATTTTGTTGTAAAGTTGTTGGGTAAATGTTTACCTTTGCTTAAATATTTGCTTTCTATTAAAAGTTGAGGCAAACAGGGCCCCTTCCTCTTAGAAAACTGCAAGCCGGCTCAAGGGGATTTAAAAGCCTATCATACTTTTCCAGGAGGCGTGAAGCAAATCTCTTAATCCAGGATCATCAGTGACTGATAACTTTCATTCAGAAATTGGCAAACGCAGCATTCTATCAGCGAACGCTGCCCACTTGATATGTAAGTTACTCTCGGTACCTTTTCTTATGGCCTTTTATTTCTCTGATGAATTTTAAATGAAGAACCAATATAGCTCCACTAGCATTTCTGAAATGTAGCAAGTCTATTTTTCATTTGATGAAGGACCTCAGGGAGCCCACTGATAGGCCATGGAGAGTCTGAGAATTCCTGATCCCAAAAGTAAACTGTTCATGTTTTTGTACAATGATAGTCTATAGATTTCATCAAGTTCACTAAATCTTCTGTAAGAGCAAAAAAAAAATTTAAAAGTTACTGCAGGGAATTGAAGAGATGGTTATAATTTCTTCCTCTTCGCGTATCTAAGCCCTTGCAGTGGGATTTGGTAGTTTTTTTTTTCCACTGAGAGGAGTATCATCAAGTATTCCTTGATTCTGGGGTTGAGTCTGAGACCAGCTTTGACCCAGAAGATTTTAGCAAATGGAATGGAAGAAATCTTGAACTTGGACCACTGGGGTTGGCCTACTTACTCTGCATGGGCTTGTACTGCCACATGAACAGAGCTGGGTAGCCCCACCAGCTACATGGCCCAGTTTTCCCACTGAACCCCCAGCAGCTGCAGTCAGTGAGCACAGCCATGACCAGTCCCACCTAAGTGAGATCAGAGCAGTGCTCAGTAAACTTGGTTTTGAGCCATTAACTTCTGGGGTATTTTATTACACACTGAACGCTAACTGATACACGTTCTATACCAGACATTGCACATTTTGAGGGAGAAGAGTATGTTTTAGACTTTTGCATAGCCTGGCCACCCACCGGAGGAGCCGCCATTTCCTCCGTGAGGGCCGTGGAGGCCAGCTTGCTCTCTAGAAACCCTTCCAGCTGTGGGGCTCCCGGGGCTCCCCAAATCACCAGCTGAGTCTCCTCTAAGCATGAAGGCTGACACTACTCCCTGGATCAGTGAGCTGTGAGAGACTTTACTGTTTTGGGGAAGAAGAAAATAAGTTTTTACAAATTAGTTAATGAGGAAAAGCACGAAAGAAGTCTAGGGAAGTGGGAAGCAGTAAACAGGAAGCGAGAACAGAGGGAAGAGAGCGAGAAGCTCTGAGAGATGCCAGGACCGGCTCGCTGCAGGACGAGGGAGCTTCATGCTCTGCCCGTCACATGGCGCCACAGATCTGGGGATGACAGAAAAAAAGTTATGGGATGATGGGACAGCACACAGAAAGAGCTCACAAGAAAGACTTACACTGAGCAGGAGGCATGAGGATACATACTTTTTAAAAATTAAGACTTTCTATTTTTACATAGTAACACCTAAAATCACTTCTTTCTAGGATCTAGGATTAACATTTTTGTGTTGGAGCTGTATTGAGAAACAAGTAACACTCCCACACGTCATTTATCACAAAGAGTAAAGAGGTCTCAAAATTCTGCTTCTTCATAAAAGACCCTGGACAGTCCAAAGCATCTTGAACAGATGAAGAAAGCTGGAGGCATTCCTGATTTTGAGACCTACTACAGGGACTCACAGGGCCCAAAACAACATGGTGTGGTACAGAAAGAGGTGCACAGACCAGCAGAGTGTTAGAGAGACCCCCTACATGCCATGCCCAGACCGATAATTCTAGAAAAAGGCACCAAAAACGTGCAGCCTTCTCAATGAATGGTGCCAGGAAAATCCAGTATCCTCATGCAGAAGATCCGAACTAGGCCCCTCAACTTAAAATGGGTCAAAAGACCACAAGGTACTTTCTAAAACCAAAATAATTGTTCCAAACACAGGGAAAACCCACTGACACAGGCGATGGTTTTTAAAAATATGACCCTTAAAGCACAGGATGGAAAATACAAAATAGACAAATAGAATTATGTCAAACTAAGAACCTTCGGAATGCTAGAGGAAGTAACTGAGTGAAAAGACAACCTACTCACGGAGAAAAAAATATTTGTTAATTCTCCCAAGTATGTGAAGAACTTAAAAAAACTTAACAACAAACCTGAAATAATCCGAATATAAAATGAGCAAATGATCTAAACAGACACTTCTCAAAACAAATACATATGACCAACAGATACATTTTTTAAAGTTATAATATCAGTAGTCCTCAGGGAAACGTAAAAACGAATCACAAGATTCTATCTCACTCCAATTAAAATGGCTATTATTAATATTTTTTTTAATTTTATCTTTATTGGTACATTAAATATACACATCATGATTGCACTCCATAATGGGGATTTGTACCAGTATAAGACACAACTTAATTCTCATTTTTTCCCATAGCCTTACCCACCCTACCACCCCCCCATATACATAAAATTTGTTTCCTTACTTTTTTGGGACAATGTTGAGATTGTAACAAAAAAGGCTATTATTTTTTTTAAACCCAAAATAATAAAAAATGCTGGTAAGGACATGCAGCCAAAGGAAGTCTCAAACACTGCTGCTGGGAATGCCAATTACTGGGACCATTATGGCGAACAATAAGGGGTTTCTCAAAAACTATGCAGAGACCCAAGGTTTAGCTCAAGTTTGACTACACCGACCTTGGAAGCATGAAGGCCTGAGTTTGATCCCTGGTACTGTAAAAAACAAAACAAACAAAAAAATGACACAGATCCACTTATCCCCCCTTCAGGGTACACATTCAAAGGAGATCAACCAATCAACCTACTTATTGTTGCGCTATTCACAAGAGCCATGATATGAAATCAACCTAGGAGCCCACCAAGGAATGGATAAAGAAAATGTTCTCCATATAAACAGCGGAACATTATTCTGCCATAGGGAACAAAATCCTTTCCTATTCGGCAAAAGGAGTGGAACTGGAAGTTAATATGTTAAGTGAACCAAACTAGATACGGAAAGACAAGCACCACATGATTTCTCTCTTATGTGGACGTCAAAGGAAAAACAATTTGATCTGAATATAAAACACTGACCATCAGAAGCTGGAACTTGGGAGAAAGGAAGAGGGCCAGGGGAACTGGGGGTGAACAGCGCACAATGTACAGCGCACAATGTACTGAAATATTAAGAGTCCCATTACCATGTGCATTTAATATGTTAATCAAAAATAAGAAATAAATTGTTTTACCAACGTGGGTATTGTTTTACACTTGGAAACAAATATAAATATAGTGATTTTTAACCACTTATCTCTACATATATCCAAAGGGAAATCCTATATGGAACGGCGCAATCTCACATATTAAGACACCCAGTAAGCAAACGAAACAAGCAGTTGGCGCTTCAACATTTTCATATTTATTATAATCGTGCTTTGCTACAACTGATAATTCTTAGAGCTGAAGACCATGTCTGTCTGCCATTATTTCCCTAAACACAGAACAGCATTTTCACTAGGGGAGCCTGACACTGACCACCGCGGAGCGAGTGACCCCAGGAAGTCGTCCAGTACAGACGTGAGCCGTGTCTGTTTTCTCAGGAGGCTCTTATGTTGGCGTCGCATTCTTCCAAGAGCAGGATTAAATCCTCCATCAGGCTGTGCTCTCGGCCGTGTGTCACCCGCATAATGTCAAAGGCCTAAAGGGAAAGAGCAGAGGGATTAGCCCCCGAGCGGGCGCGCCCCTGGCCGCTTCCGCTTCCGGTTCTAGTTCCGGTCCCAGGGGACAGCCCGGACGGGCCGCTGCGCCGCGTTCACGGAGCCACCGTGCTAGAGACGGACCGGCGTGTGGGAAGCAGATCGGAGGCTCGGTTCGTCCAGGACACACACGCCTCCGGCTGTCCTCGGCACGAGGTCCAGATGGGAGGTGACAAGGCATCGAGGTGGAGAGAATGGACCGGCCCGCACCGCACCGCGGGTCTTCTCGTCGCCGGGGACGCCCGTGGCCCTGTCCCGAGCCGCCTGCACCTCCGTCCCGCCGAGGCTGCCTCACACACTTCTGAGGCCAGGGCTGGTCTTCAGAAGCCCGGGCCAGCCGTGAGTGAAGCTGGCGCCGGGTCTCGAGCCTCCGCGCTGGACAGCCCCGGCGGCTCTGGGACAGTCCGGCCCGCCCGAGGACCCCAGCCCGCCTGGCGGGCACACAGCCTCGGCTGACGGCGCTGGCCGGAGGCTCCAGACCAAACAGGCCCCCGCTGAGCTCTGTCCCAGATTCCCACACAGACTCGGAGCACAGTTCTGCTGCCATTTTACAGTCTTCAGATGGTCTGTTACAGAGCAGGACCCGAGCAGCACACCTTCAAAAACGTCTGTGCAAGGAGCGAATTAGGAGACACAGAATCACCTTGCAATGCGCAAATGGTGCCTGGCAGGCCGCGCAGGGTGTGCCGGGGCTCAGCACCGAGCCCCGCGCCTGCGCCAGGGCTGAGGCTCGGTCGTGGCTCCCTGGGCCGAGTCGCCAGCCCCGAGCCCGCAGTCCGGGCACTGGCCGGTGCTCCGCAGAGCCGGGCCGGCGCAGGAGCCTCAGATGCCCGAGTTGTGAACATTCAATACAGTAACTCAGCGAATGACAGCAACGATTCATTACTCAATGTGAATTTCTAGTCAGCATAATTACTTTTCTAATGGCTCTCCACAATTGATGCTATTATGTTTATTTAATAAAGCACTCTAGGAAATTTAGGTTTTTTTTATTTTTATGATGTGATGCAGATCTTCTAGCCTATGACTTTCTGGCCTTTGGTAAAAATTCGTTTGAGGTAAGAACTAGGGCAGAACTGAGGACGGACATCGGGGAGCACAGGGCCCCGGAGGGGAGCACCGGTCCAGTGAGGCCCTCTGCTCGGACCGCGTCCACAGCGAGGGGCCCTCTTGCCTCGGCCTGAGCTCCTGGCTTCTTTCAAAAGTCTCCTTTAGCGGGAGGAAAGGAAACAAGCAGACATGGTCTGTAGTCTGCGGCTCAGAGACGGACGAGGGGAAAGAGCGGGAAGGCCGCCCACTCCTCCGGAGCAGCCAGCGCAGCCGGCCCCCGCACGGTCAGGCCACTGTCTCCAGCGGCCGCCCTGTAGGTGTAGAGTGTCAGCCACGCGTTCCAGCAGGGCAGGAGCGGGTCGGGAGCCCCCCCCCCCCCGAGCTCGCTCCAGGGGGGAGATGCTTGGTCCTCGGTCCCTCCCACACCGCCCTGCGCCCCGTGTGGAGACCCCAAGTCCGAGCAGAGGCCACAGCACTGTGACTCTACGCGAGGCAGGGGATTCTCGCTCTGAGAGATCCTTCCTGGGGAAGCCTCACACGTGACAGCGTCCACGGATGTCCTCCTCGTTGCTGCACAGCCCAGGCTGAACGCGCTGTGCTGCGCAGCAGGGTAAGAGCGAGGAAGCAGCCCTGATGCCTCTGCAGGGGCCGTCACCTTCCCGGCTGCCCGCCCTCCTGCCTCACAGCGCCCTCTGCTGGCGAGGCCGGGCCTGGCTCCCGGTGCGCGCAGCAGCGCTTTGCCTCCGGCTTCCAACCCTCCAGGTTGTCCACCTGCAGGACGGCTCAGCGCGTCTGTGCGATTTGCTTCCAGACACGCGACAAAGCCATCTTCTGGCCAACGTGATGACAGGAAGTTCATCGACAAGTTTTCAAATATAACTGTGGCTCCAGTCCTTCCTCCTCGCTCCTTTTCTCCTGGTTCTAATCACAAGTCTCGCTTTCTCCCCATTTCCAGCCTTCAGAATAAGATCTGTCACAGGTCAAAGGTCACTGTCGCTGGTCTGGGGTCTTCACTGAAGGACAGACCTGCCCTCTGACAGCAGGACAAGTATGCACAGGGCGGATAGCCCAGCCATGCTGGAGTCAGGGCCCCAGCAGGGACCACCCAGCCCCCAGCCTGTGGACTTGAGGCCGGGCCTGGAGACGGAAGGACCTGTCCCCGGGCGCCTGGCCTGCGAACGGGTCCCAGGGGGCTGCACTCCCAGCACTCGGGATCCCTGCTCCATCCCACCATCCATGCCACCCTGCACCAGACAGCAGTCTGCAGTGGCTGAGGAGAAGGGCCGGGCTCCTGGATGTGGCTTCTGTGGCACCCTGAGGGACTCAGTCTTGCTGTTCCACACTCTAACGTGCCCACTGCGACACTGTGAGCGGCAGGGGGAGGTGCAGCCCCAGGGGTGTCTGTGCAGTTGTGGGCCCAGCCCCCAGGATTCCCTCCACGGCTGGAAGCAGGCGTGGTAACGGCTAGGCCGGCAGAGGTCTAATTTGAAGAGACTAATAAAAACTACATTGTCAAAAACCCCCCAAAAGTTCTCTACAGATAATTGTTGAACAGATATTGCGACTTTCTTTGAGTTGTGGGCAGATACAGAAGGGAACAGGAAAGAAAGAAGAAAGTCATGTGTGAAGTGACTCGAGTTGTGGATGACGTGGCACAGGGTGGACAGGAAGCTGCGAGCCGGGCCGAGGACGGAGAGGGCACCCAGCCCTTGTCCAGGACATCACTGGAACAGGGCAAGCTGCTCCCTGTCGTGTATGAAGGGCCCTTTGTGGCTCCACAGCTCTCCCACCCAGCGGGAAGATGAAGGTACAGTACAACTCTGACAAACCTGGGCAACCGTTTCCAGTGGCTGCGCCCCCTTTTCTCTGCACCTCCCTCCCCAGTGCCACACACACCATGTCAGAGAGACAGTTTCAGTTTAATTTCCCGCAGTAGCACACAAAACAGATTAAGGAAATATAAAATTGGAGCCAGCTTGTGTTGGGAAAAGCTTATCTATTTCCATTAAATTTTATTTTTTTAATGGTAGCATTTAAAAAGAGCCTGTACATAATCTTTCACAGAGGACTCATTTGAAAGCTCCCGGGAGGGCGGGTGCTGTCCCCATGTACAGATTCTAAATGTCACACGAGAAATGACAGCAAAGATTGTCTGCCACAAGGCAGGCACATGATTCACTGAGGAAGAAAGAAAGGGTCCCTGAACTGATTTCAATCTCATCGCATCCTTTTTAAAGGTAATTTTAGAATTGTCGCCATATATTAAATAAAATGAATTAAATCAAACTGAGATTCAGAGTTGGAAACAATATGGCTTTCATATTAATTTTTAATACAAATATATTAAACTTATCAAAGATCTCATATACTTTCAGCAGTGAGCCTGAGGAATCCAATAAATGACTTCCCCAAGCATGATTTAAATATGGATATGAAATCAGAGGGAAAAATGCATGCATGATGAGAACCTCTGGAAAGCTTCAAATATAGGAGCTAGCTTTCTTTTTCCACTCATGCCAGGAGCACAGGGTGAAGGGATAGTCTGGGAATTAGAGGAGGAAATCTAAGTAAGAGCTACACAAATCCTGCAGGTCCAGAGACACAAAAAGCTCTTCACAAAGGGCAGAAAACCCTGAAAACCGCTGACCTGTGTGAGCAGCGCTGACACCACTCCATATGACACCTCGAGTAACTCACTGGGATTTGTCTTCTTGGGAGTAGAACGTCCTGGTAGAAAACACCTGCTCGTTGTTTCACTTACTATTGCCTGAGTAGCTGTCAGCGGGGAGACAAGGCTTTTGCACTGTGAGCAGCCCTGGCACAACTAGGAGACAGAACGTAACTGCTAGATCATTCCAGTGAAACAACATGTATGAGATGCAAAGTGCTGGGACCCCCAGTGGAAGGAGGGAGGGACCAGAGATGCCTACGGAGACCTCAGGACAGGACGAGCCAAGACACGGGAGTCAGGTGGTAGTAAGGCCCTGCGCTAGTGACCAGTCCAGGGAAATGGTTGCTGTGCGTCTCTACATTTAATCAACCAAATGAATACTTATTAAGCACCTGAGAGACCTTGAAGAAGTCATCTCTTCCATGAGCGCCAGTTTCCTCAACTAAATGGAGGCAAAAGAAATTCCAATAGCAATGGAATTCCAATGGGCTTTCCAGTGTACCACAGTAGATACACAGCTGGGGAGTGTAGATTTGGTTTATTTCCAAAAATTGTTATTGATTTCTAATTTAATTCCATTATGTTCAGAACATTTTCTTTGTATGTCTTAAAACTTTTTACACTTACCGAGATTGTTTTATGGCCCAGATTATGGTCTGTGTTCTGTAGATGTGTAAAATGAACATGTATTCTACTCTTGCTGGGCAGAATGTTTTATAAATGTCAATTAGAACCTATTAGTTGATGTTACTGAAATTTTCTATAGCCTTTGTGATTCTCTAGCTGTTTTATCAACTGTAAAAAGAGGGATCTGATGTGCCCAGCTATGTTGTGATTTAAGATTTTTCCTTTCCAATTTTATGTTTTTGTTTCTGGTATTTTATAGCCATATGGCTTGGGGCATACAGTTGTAGTATTACTATGCCTTCTTGGTAGATTTGAATACTTTCTCATCTAATATCCTTTGTCTCTAGTGAAATTTTATCTGTCCTACTTTGATATTAATATAGTATTTGGCTTTGATTATGTTTTAATGATAAACCTTTTTCCATCCTTGTACTTTCACCCTATTTCTTTAACATTTAAAACAGAATTTTGTATAAACAACAGATAGTCCATGCACTTTTAAAATCATCTGTTCTACTAATCTCTGTCTTTTAACCAATGTATTTAGACAATTTACATTTTTTGTTCTTGAGTTTAATTAGTACCTTTAGGCATACATTATGATCTTATTCATCACTGAGGATTTGTACCTGAACATGACAATTCCTATTTTTTCCTCATTCCCCTTTCCTTTCTACCCCTCCACACCCCTATATATGTAAACTTTTTTTCTTTTTACCATCAAATTTTTTTACAGACTAATTTTATAATTTATAATGTAATTATTAATACATTAAGATTTAAATTACCATTTTATTTTGGTTTTGTTTATCTGCTTTTTTTCTATTTTCTTTTTCCTGAATTCCTGTAGTTTACTGGCACATTTTTTTTTTTGTTTTTGTTTTTTTTTTAGGTTTTTTGAGACAGGGTCTCACTTTGTGGTTCAGGCTGGCCCTGAGCTCCGCCTCAAACTCACATCACAATCCTCCTGCCTCTGCCTCCCGAGTGCTGGGATTACAGGCGTGAGCCACCACGCCCGGCACTGTGGTACGTGGTACTGGTTGCTGCTGGGTGTGGGTCTCCATGCCCAGTATTGTATGTGGTTACCGGGGAATCGAACCCGGGCCCTTGTACTTGCAAGACAGGCGCCGGAACCACTGAGCTAACTCCCCGGCCCCTACTGGCACATTTTTTACCATTTCATTTTTGTGCGTATTTGGTACTGGGTACTGAACCTAGAACCTTCACTCTGAGCTACATTCCCCAGACCATATTTTTAAGATTTTGAGACAAGGACTGGGTGTGGTGGCCTATGCCTGTGATCCCAACACTCGGGAGGCACAAACAGGAGGACTGCTGTGAGTTCAAGGCTCACCTGGGCTACATAGTGAGCTCAAGGCCAGCCTGAACTACAAAGCAAGACCCTGTCTCAAAAAAAAAAAAAAAAAAAAGACAAGGTGTTACTAAGTTGTCCAGGCTGGGTTCAAACATGCCAGGTTTCAACAGTATTTGAATATATTTTTAAGTATAGCATTTAAAAAGTGATTATCGTACATTTTATATTTCTCCCACCTTTTCCCTTCTCTTTTTCTTACTATATTCTGTAGGTGACATCATTTCACCAGTTCAAGTCAGGTATAGAAAACTTATGTCCTTTTACCCTTCCTATTTGGTAAATAATTGTCCTACATATTTCTATTCTATACAGTTGGAACCATATCATACAGCATTATATTTTTACTCTGGCTGTGAACGTAGCAAACTCAAAAGGAAGAAAGTCTTTTTCTCACCCATATTGTTTTCTTATCGTGTTACTCTTGATGCTTCAAGATGCTTCTTTTATCATAGTCTTTCTGTTTAGAGAATTTGGTATCACAGCTCTTTCAGGGTAGTTCTTCTGCTGAGAAATTCTTTAGTTTTCCTTTATGTATTAATGTCTTAATTTCCTCATCACTCCTGAAGGATATTTTTGCTGAGTACAGGATTTGGGGTTGACAGGTCTTTTCTTTCAGTATTTGAAAAATATGCTGCCTTCTCCTTGCTTCCATGATGTCTGATGGGAAAACCACTGTCATTCAAACTGTTTTTCCCCTGTAGGTAAGGAGTTATTTTTCTCTTGCTGCTTTAAGGAATTGTTTTGATTTTTCATTTTGCTTGTGGGAATAGCATGAAGATGGATATGTAAGCCAGTGGAAACACAATAGGGAACCTAGAAACAAACCTTCACATACATAGATGAGTCATCTCAACAAGGGTGAAACAAGATTATTCACTGGGAAAGGCCAGTGTCTTTAACAAATGGCTTGGGAAAACAATCCACATGCAAAAGAATGGAGCTGGGCCCTTCTTAACTCTCACACAGAAAGTAATTCAAAATGGGTCCACTTCTGTGAGGCACATAGAAAATGCAAAATGTGGAGACAAGAAGAACAATGGCTACAAGGATCTGGGAAGAAGTGTACGGGACAGGTTACGAAACTTAATGGGTGCACAGCTGCAGTATGGCATGATGCAAATGTTCTAGATATGGAGAACAGATATGGAGAGCAGTAATATTTTGATTGTTGGAGCTTTATGGAAAATTTTACAATCAATTATTAGTCTTCCAATTTTGTTCTTTATTCAATATTGGTGTTTGGCTATTCAGGAAATCTTGAGTTCCTATGTGATTTGTTTTTCTACTTAAAAAATAAAATAAAACCGAACAAAAATAAGGTCACTAAATGTTGATAAGAATGAATTTGTAGAGAATGGGTAATATTGATAGCTTACTAGAAATGTCTTCTAATCTATGGATGAGGGATGTCATTCTGGTTATATTTTCTTTAATTTCTTCCAGCAATGATATATAGATTTGAATTTATAAATCATCTTTTCGGTTAATTCTTCAATATTTTATTCTATTTGATGCTGCTTTAAGTGGAATAATTTTCTACTTTTTTTGATTGTTCACTATTAGTGGTTAGACACACAATGTGCATGTTGACTTTGTGTCATACAACTTTGCTCATAGTGTATTTATTCCTATATATAAATCATGCCATCTGTGAACAAAGGCATGTTCAATTTGGGTGCCATGCCATCATCATTATTTTAAAATTTTATTAGTGCATGGATGTAGGACATGTTTACCTTCCTGTGGAAAGCTGGGACATGTACACATCTTAATTTCTTTTCTCTTGCTTTTCTTTCTCTCCATCTCTTGATTCTCTTGCTTTTTTTTCCTTTTATATTTTTGTAAAGTATTCTTTCCATCCTATTTTCTCTTCTCCTTCTAGCACTTCCATGTTAGATCTTTTATTATTTGTCCACAGGTCACTGAAGTTTTCAGTTCAATTCTAGTCTTTTTTTTTTTTTTTCCTGTTTTTCAGATTGGGTAGTTTTTATTGGCTCATCTTCAAGGTTACCAATTTGTTCCTGTTGTCTATGTTGTTACTGAGCTAAATTCTATTTATTTTGCTTGCTCCTTCCTTTTTTTGGCAAGTCTGGACATCAAACCTACAGCCTTGTGCATGCTACATAAGTCCTCTACCAATGAACTACATCCTCAGATTTATCAGTTCTTAGATGTCTATTGCTTCTTATTCATATCTTCTGTAACTTCTGGTTCCTTAGTGATATTTAATATTTTTTCATTTGTTTTGAGGATGTCTTTGCTCAAAGTGTTTTATGTTAGATGCTTTAAATATTTTATCAGATAATTATAACACATTGGTTAACTTGCAACTAGCTTCTATTTATTCCATTTTTTCCATTAAGATTAAAATTTTCCCAGTTATTGCTTATATCAAGGTGTCCCCAGAAAGCATCATAAGCAGGTGGGATTTCTGGGATGTGTGAAGCTAGATTCAGGGTCTATGATCTGGGAGTCAAGTGTGTGGCATTGGATTAGTTGACGAACTGGTTTATCATAGTTCTTGGTGTCATAATGAGAAGGCCCACCCTGAGTGTAGGAGACACCACCCAAAAGCTTGGAACCTGGGTGGGTAAAAGAGAAAGGGCTATTCTCTGTTTACTGCTTCCTGCCTGCCCCTCCATGGACCATTTCTCCTCTGCCAGGCCCCTCTGCCATTGATGCTTTATCTTGGAAGCAGACAACTATAGACTGAGACTTCACAAAGTGTGAGCTGAAATAAACTCTGGGTTTATTTCAACTTTGGGTGTCAGGTGTTTGTCCAGCAATGAGAAAAGTAAGATACTGGTTCTTGGTCTGATGAGTGATTTTCAGTTGAAACCTGACCATTTTTAGGATTCTGAGACTTGGTGTTTCATCTACACCTTTTAGTTCACTTTCTTTCATATCACCCCCACAGGACAGGGGGGTTGTGACACCTTGTTAGAGCCACATGAAAGGATAAGTCCAAGTTCATCACTTAATTTCTTGCTGTTATTTGGCTTATATCTTCCAAACAGAAAATTTTTGCTTATTTTTATTCATATCCATAAATTTTGCCTATAATTTTATTCCTCTTTTTATTTAATCTTTTCTTCCTCTTTCTTCTCTCCCCCTCCCCCTCTTTTATCCAAAAACAGACTCCTAAAACTAATATTTTCTATTTGAGGATCAGTAGCCATTCACAGATATCAGAGCCAGAGGTTTCAAAAGCACTCTTTGAAAGTTTTAGTGACTATCACAGTACACCGTTTAGCCACACCCTCTGTTCTCCCTCTCTCCCTTCCACCGACCATCTGTTAGTGTGGTGTGACATATTCGGAGGAGGCCCTCTTCCCTACCAAACAGACAAAATATTTGATTATGTACACTCTTCTCTGGTTAAGTCAGGGGTCCTTTCTCATCACTTCTTTGTTGTGGCCAAAGAGGGTAAGAATCCTTCTACTGATTAAGAAATGGGGAAAACAGAACTGTATGCTTTACTGGGACATTGTGTGAAGCTGGAAGTGAGGGCACAGGCTGGAATGGAAGGAGACCAGTGTGCTGTAGCTGATGACTTGCAGTGGAAGAAGCTACTTCTGGAACCTGTAGCTTCCATTCCCTGTTTAGGTCCAGGAAAAGCTAATCAGACTCTTAGAATGAAAGAAGGGGAAAAAAGTAAAAATCCAAAACTAAACTGTACTGCAAGAGAGTTGAATCTAGGTTAAAACAAAACAGTGTTATGCCTTATATTTAGAGGTCCCCTCAAAGCTTCATGCATTTGAAGGTGGGGCTTTGCCAGAGGTGGCTGGGTGTAGAGTGTGTGGCACTGGAATTGATTCACAGTGCAATGCCAGGATCATGGGCACTGGGATTAAGAGTGTGAACGCTGCCCTGTCTAACAGCCTGAATAAGATAGAAGCAGTAGGAAGCGCTGTGGTCATCCTTTGCTTGCTTTGCGTCTGCCATGGACTGTTTCTCCTCTGTGATGCTTGTTGGCCACCTCACTCTACCTTGGAGCCAGGCGATTATGGACCGAGATCTCTAACACTCTGAGCTAAATAAACCTTTCCTCGCTTAACTTGTGGGTTTGGGGACTTAGTCTCAGTAACGGAAAAAGTAAGCAAGACAACCAGCTACAGAGATGAAAGAAAAAAAGGCATTTATAACCTGACCTCTGCTAACAAAGCAGTCCTGACAAAGCTGCCGTGCCAGGGCATAGGTAAGGAAGCCTGGAGCGTGCAGAGCTGGCTGAGAAGCAGCAGGCTCGTTGTCAAGATAGCCGGGATGGCACTGGGTGTCCACTAGAGTCAACAAGTCAAATTAGTGGCAACAAAGGCCTCCCAAGAAATATAAGGAAAGCAATGAAAGCAGATTAGAGATATGAGAAAGCAGGAGGGAAGCACTGTGAGGGGACCCTGGGACTGTCCTGTGGCAGCATTCATAAGAATTTCAGCTGAGCCTGGCGGAGATGGAAACCTAAACCAAATCAGGGCCAGCTAAATGCATTCCTTTCCTGGAGGAGGCTACGTCTTAATCAAATCTGTAACATATTTCTCTTTCTGAAGCTTCTCTGATTTCTGCTCCACATACAGGCTTCAAAAACCTTACTCCAGCTATTTCATGTCATTATTTCCGGAGTTTTTAAGGCAAGAAATAATACCCAGGAGTGTCCAACGAAAGAGCACAACAGCTTTAAAAGGCAGAGCATCGCTTCTCTTTCTCCTCTCCAGGCTTACTGTCCTGAGTTTCAAGGAAGCTCAAGAAAGCGTTTCTGCAGAAAGAAACTGGCTGGCATTCTGGACCCCCTCATCACACGAGTTCTCGTACTGATGCACGGATGTGGGTCCTTCCTCTACAGGCAAAGGCTCAGCAAAGGTCCTGACAAGGTCTGGCCCATTAGCGTATACCATTTGGACAACAGGGCCGGGTGGGGCGGTCAATACTCTGTTCATTGAGAAATCCATCCATTCAAGCGCAGGTTCAACAGAACTTGTGCTTGGGGCATGTGTGCCTGCTTGGTGGTGCTGGCTGGGAGAGACATAAAGGTGTATGGGTCCTCTAAGGCACTCTCATCGTGCAAAAACAGTACGGCTCTATGAGCGGCCAAGGAGCAATTATAGAGCATAACTGTTCAACAGGAGAACTACCACACAGCCCTCAACTCCAAACGCGAGAACTACAGGCACCAGCTAGCGGGAGAAGAGTCAGAATGCGAGTTCCAACAGCCCCAACATCCAAGGGCTCCAGACCAGCAAGCCCACTCTCACACGACTGTGCTTACTTTTCAAAATATCTCTAGAGGACGTATTTATTCTCATTTAGAAATATAATTATATTCAGAGAGATTAAGTGTCATGCCTCAGTCAGGCATGGTGGCCCATGCCTGTAATCTCAGCATCCAGAAGACTGAGGCAGGAGCATCACCCTCAGTTCAAGGCCAGCCTGGGCTACATAGTGAGTTCAAGGTCAGCTTGGTGATAGATGGATGGATGGATGGATAGATGGATAGATACATAGACAGATAGGTAGACCGACAGACAGATAGTCATCCATCAAGTGGCACACGTAGTATGTGCTAAGACTGGAACCTGACCCTTTGAATCTAAGTCGGGGCACTCCTCCTACTGCACCACACCGTCGGGGCTGCACATCAGAACATGGCTGGAGACTTAGGACTAGTCCGTAGTTCAGCAGGAAGGCCGGGGGGTTGTGATTTAAGTGCCGGCCTTAGGATAGACAATCCTATGGTGCTCCTAGGGAGTCTCATCTGGCAGCTAACAGGTTCATGCTTTGGTACAGAGAACAAGCAATACTAAGGTGATTATTGTAAGGGGCCTGGTGAACCTCATAAGATAGGCATAAAGACAGCCGAGAAGAGGCGCAAGGATGCGGGGCATAAAGGACAATTAGAGAGACATGTGAATAGCTGATGATGGCCCCTCCCACGAGCCCAGGCCATATTATCCAGCAAACCCATGTTGAGATATCTGTTGGGCTTTGTCAGGCTTATCTGTTCTTGTTTCTCTTCTACTCTCTCCTTCCCTTTCTTTCATCCCAGAGCCTCCCCCCGCCAACTTTCTGGTGCTGGAGACAGAACCCAGAGCCTCCCACCTGGGAGGCAAGAGCTGTAGACTGGGGTGGGGGACATCTCATTGAGAAGGTCCCTGTGCAATGACAACGACTCAGCTTCCTGTGACGAGCATAGAGATCCAAGTATCCTCACTTCTCTCCCCCAGTGTCCTCTGCGTTGGCCTCAGGGATTCAAATTCGAAGGGGTTTCTACATGCTGAGTATTATTAGAAAGCCTTGTCATTTAACCAGACCAGTGTGGAGAGACAGAACGAAGCCTTGGATTCCAGCCTGGATTTAACGACTTGTTCCCATGTCTGTCTCCTCCATTAAATTGTGAAGACAATACAGGGCTTTATTCAGAGTAACAGAAGCGTTTAATCAACACATGTTGAATCAAACTAACTGAACTAGACCTGGCTCTGCCTTAGTGTGACTCTAGACAAGCCCTTGCATGCCTCTAAGACTCAGTGACTTCATTTTTCACACAGGGATGAGAATGTCTGACCGCTGACCTCACCTGGCTGCTGTCTGTCACAAGGACCAAGTAAGGTCACATATGCAGGAGCAGTGTCACCAGTTTACAGGCCCATATGAACATAAGGATTAATTTGGTCACTGATGGAGCTTCTAGTTGCCAGGGGACCCTGCACTGGGAACATCATTTACTTGGGGACCATCCTCTTCATTCCTTTTCTTTCAACTCGCTCACACACCAGACTATCAGTAAGAGATTTCTGTCCAGCTGACTTGCCTAACAATTACTAACCAGATCAAAAGAGGAGGAAAGTTCTCCCGGAGTCACAAACTGCTACATGTACTTCTATCAGTTTGGGAAAAGATGTTGCGCACAGTACAAAGAACAGGGTCTAGTACCTTTAGGAAAGCCTCGTTTCTTCCTGGAGACTAGGGGCTGACTTCAGTCAGAGGTGGGAACAGACAACAGGACTGGTGTTCAATAAACATTAGCACTAAGGAATCTTACTTTGAAGACTACTTACGACATCATCTTTTTTCTCATCAAAAAATGTCCTTACTATGGGTCCAGCCAGCCTGTGCACACGCTGGATGCAGGGCTCTGATCCTTCCCCAAAGGCTCTTTAGCAGACAGGGTGCTGTGGCCAGGGGACAGCATGGAAGTGTCAAGAGTTCCCACATGCCCTTTTCTCTGGCGCTGTGGTCCTGGGGCCAGGTGAGCTTGTGCACTCTGCTTCCGGAAGGGCAGACTTGAGAGGGAAGAAATGTACCCAGCAGCGGTGAGGAAGCCGGGGCAGCAGAAAGCCCTGGGTCCCCTGCTCTCAGAGGGGAAAAACGAGTCTCACCTCTCAACAAACTACCCCGACACTGACCCACTTCCCCCACTCAGTTTCCCGACATCTTTTGCTAAGGTTGCATTTCTCCTCCTCCCCTCCTCTTCCCCCACAGTGAAGAGTTTTTAGTTCCATGGAAGCTCACACATAGTCACAGGCAACTGCAAAGCCTCAGAGGTTCTGAGGGGCTGGAGGGTAGTTGGGCATGCATACTACAAATGGCTAAGTCTGATACTGGCTGAGGGAGCAGACAGCGGTAGGAACAAAGAAGAAAACGGCATCGAAGCAAGGGCTTAAAGAGTCAGAGGAGCTCTGCCAGGCCCAGGGGCGGGGGTGGGGTGAAGGCAGAGGAGCTCTCTTTGTAGGTCAGGTGGGCAGGGTGTGCAGGTAGGGGCGGCACACGCAGGCTGCAGGGCGGTGGCCTTGTTCCCTTGGTGTAGGGTACCAAGTCCTTATATTCTGGGGTAGCAGAAAGCCCCAGCCCCCCTGGTCTCCAGCAGCTTCCAAAAGTGATTTCAAATCACCATGGTATCTGGGAGGTGACAGATTTTACAAAGGTAGTTGGGAATCAATCACACACCGGGCACATTATATGACAAAAAATGGCATACATCACAAAACTGGTTTTCTCCGATGTGGTTGTTAAACATTTACCAGCATGCCTCGAGAGATTTTGTAATGTGTGTGCATGCGTGTGTGCGTGTTCCACATTGCTAAAAAGAGTTGCTAAAATAGTCACCAGGAAAGAGGCCCAGGCCCAGCCCCAGCCAGAAAAGGGTCTAGCAGGCGGGAGCCCCAGAGCCCCCGGCACTCACCAGTTTCAAGTTCTTCATGGCCTGGGGAAACATTCCCTGATGTAACTGCAGTTTGCCCACTTTCATTACTTGCACACCTCTGACAGGATGGCTTCCTGGGTAAAAAATCCTGGAAGAGTCCAAAAGCAACAGTGTCAGTAGCTTTCACCTCTGTAGTCATCCCTGCATCGGTGGACTCAAGGTGGTGGCAAACCCTGGCTGCCAGGGTTAATGAGCTACTGAAAGGAAATTAGCTTTGCGATGCAGGAAAATGCAACACCCCGGGGAACTAGCATATTGCCAGTCTTCAGCTACCCACAATCCTCCTGTGTCAGGAAAAAGTGTAGTAACAGGACTGCACCGCCTCTCTCATACCCCGGAGAGGAGAAGCACAGGACGGACGTCTGCACCTGTGCTCAGGTAAGAGCGCGTTACATTTGGGTACTAACCACCTCCACCCTTTCCATGGCTTGAGCACCAGCAGGGCCTGGGCTGGAAGATTGCCTCTTGGCACACATTTGTGCAATAAATGAATGAAAGCTTCGTGATGCCCGAAGCAGACAGTGCTGCACTTTGCCCTTTAATTGTGAAGCCCTTTATGAAATGATACATACAGAGCTCCCCACTCATGCTCTACCTCACTGATAGTTCCAATGTACTTATTTTATCATCTTGTCAGATTACACTGCTTTTGCTGAGCACATCCTCTGAGTTCTCCATGACTTGTGGCATGCAGGATGAACTCAATACACACTTACCTCTTTTTTGTGTAACATCACAGAATAATGTGTTGTACTGAACCAAAGAATGAAGAGTTAGAGCTGTTTTAGGCCCCAGAAAGAGCTAACTTAATTCATTTCAACTCAACAAAAATTGACTAGATTGGGGTCAAGGGTTTGGTGTCTTTCCCCAACCCACAGTCTCCGGGAATCCTGAGCTCCTGCTGTACACAGAAGGGTTTATCTGGGACTGAAGGACCTATTACACTGCATATCACTAAGCTTTCCCCTCAAGCCCAATAATCCCCCCAGACACAAAACACACCCTCATATGAGAGTTAAAACAAAACTGTAAGACGAGCATGACTTAGTGCCCACATCAGGCCAGGCTCACTAGATGTCTCGTGCTCAGTTCCAGCCTGAGTTCAGGTGAGAAGCTGAGGTAGAAGTTTATTAAAAGAGAGGTGTCTGATGGCTGGCTGGACTAGAGAGAGCTTTCTGGAGGAAAAATCAGGATTCAGAAGAGCTTGGCTGAGTGGCAGAAAGGAGGCAAGGCATATGCTCCTCTGGAGAGGTCACGGCCGGCCCTAGGAGCCGTCACTTGTCAGGCCTGCCGCGGTGGGCTCTGCTCTCCCCGCTCCTCAGGTACGAGCTCTCTCGGGAGGCTGAGCTCTCCTGGTGGGCAGGTGGGGCCGGCGAAGCAGGTATGTTCTCTGACAAGTGTATGCACAGCACCAAACCACTCCTTCTCCTGCAGCCCCCACCCCCCGAAATGTGATACAGAAACTTTTTGCATTCATGTTCTTAACAAACTGGAAAAGTAGTACCTGGGAGCAGAGCATGGAATCAATGGAAGGCTGGCCCTGTCTTTCTAAAGAACTGAGGAGGGGGAGGAGGAAGTGGAGTAAACAAAGGAGACACCTGGGTCCCGCGTTTTTCTTCATCTCCTGAGTACGCTGGGAGGTCAATCATCTCGCCTCTCACCCCCTCCCCAACGAATATCATTATCTACTTGTGTGCAGAAGATTTTAAGATCCCCAGACAAAAGACTTAAGTGCAGGACGCCTTTATCAGAAGGTAATTGCCCTGGACACTTCCCTTGAAAAGCACACCTGGATTTGGGATTTCTTTTTTATTGCTATGAATGCGGCATAATTAAATTTAGGGGCCAAATAGTAATTTTATACTAATAATCTCTCCAGTAAGTGGGTGTCTGTCAAGTCAGTTAGCTAAAAAAGAGAAAGCCACTGGTCTTATGATGGTAGAGAAAGCGGTGCATAATTACGTCGTGACAGGTACCTGCCTTGGAAAGATATTTAAAAAATGAAGGACAGTTTTACAAGGCAAAGACAGGAGAAGTGTGTGCAGAGCTGGGGGCCCCTCGAACATTCCCGGGGCATCCCCACACACATTCCCACTCTGGCACATAGGCGTGGCCGGCTGGGACCGGAAGCCCCTGGCTGACATGCGCAGTGAGTCATGACCGCTTGCCGGACTAGCACCCAAGGAACACTGGTGAAGCTGCCCACCGCGGACGCGGGCTTCAGCAGCTTTACCACGTGTGCCGTGACGAGAATGGAGTCTTCAAGCGCAGAGCTGCGAAAAGTCACGACCAAGCCGAACGTCTGAACCACAAATGAGGTGTGCCGAGGACTAAACAGGAATCCCAGGGAGAAGGGGAGGTGAAGTATGCAGTGCTAGCTTCTGGGGCCGGCGCCTGGAGGACCTGGAGAAGCCCAAGGTTAGCCCCGGCTCCTGTCAGAAATCAGGCAATGTGATCACGATACAGAGAAGATCGAGATCCATCACAATACTGCACAGACTTTGGGTTCCTGGGAGCAGCAGGAACCGCGGTGCACAGCCGGCCTGAGCCGGTTTGGCCCCGGCGGCCCGGCGTAGATGATGTGATCCTGGGCTGAGCACGCAGGGCCCGGGAAGGGGCAGGGTGGGCTCCTCTGGGGACGCTCCAGGGGACTGCACGCAGAGGGCGAGTGAGCCTGCTGGTGACCAGGGCAGACAGCATGGAGAGGGCGCCTGCGTGTGCCCAGCACACATGTGCTGGAGAGGCTGGGCCTTCAAAGGACGGAGGATGTGTCATCAGAACTCGGTACAAGGAATTCGTTAAAAGATTGTAGAACTGATTCAACAGGAACCGGGCACCTGCTTGGGTACAGTGGAGTCAGAAATGGCTATAAGTTTCAGGAAAAGAACCATCTCCACAAAAACAATACAAGGAAAATATATAATGTATTATGTGACAAAGCATTCTACTTGTTCGGGTAATACTTGTTTTATTTTCATAGATGTTATGTTTGCATTCTCATGCCCCAGAAAGCTGGCGCTGAGTGGGAAAATTGCCTTTCATGCTCCCTGGTGAATAAATGCCCAGGAGGGTATGAATCTAAACAAGCAGAGAGGGGAAGAGAGTGCACAAAGCTTAACTCCGACATACCAGCACCACAGCCTCGCCGTCATATTCCACGAGGAGGCCGAGAGTCAGAGGCCTGGAATGTCTCAAGTTCAAAGGACACAGGAAAGAGGTCTTGCAGAGGTTTTTCTGTAGGATGCAATTGCCAGTCGCATCGCTTCATTAGAGGCAGCAGCTTGGGCATTTATTTATATGGCAGGAAAAGGCATTTATTGTTCCAAACTGTTTTCAAAAATTGGATGCAAAACACATTCTGGAATCTAAAAAGAAGGCTTACCTGCTTATAACTAATAAATATGTATTGGTGACAGACACAGAGAAACCATAATTTTGTAATGCCTCAAGAAATACATGACCCGGGGAAAAGGCATCACTAGATGAAGCCCTTAGAGTAAAAGGTGATAGGGACGCTTACAGTGGGAGGATTAGGTTGCTCTAATCTTACCATCTCTAAGATGAGACATCAGACATTAGGTGCCATCTGATGTGATGCAAATAGGAATTATTCTGCATTACCCACAAAACAACTCTGGCAAACCAAAGCAAAGCAAATCCGGTAAGCCAAAATGGAATTGAAGCCGAGGAAGTTAAATTCCATTTCATAGGAAAAAATAGGTGCTAACAGGAACAAGTAACTCTAGGATATGGGAATTCTACAAAACTCTGGCTTAGGATCTTCTGTAGACATGAAAAGAAAACGGGGGGGGGGCAATCTAGATTTCAAGAGATGGAAGAGGTATGACAACCATTTGTAATAAGGAGGCCCTGTGCATCTGAACTCAAAACAAATATAATGAGACATTTCTGAAATAAACAAGGACACACAGCATGAAATGGCATCAGGAGTCTAAGAAAATGTCTAGTCTTCAGAGATACAAACTGAAGCACTCAAGGACCACACCACGTAAGGCCTGAGGACTAATTTAAGTATCTCCAGAATTTCTGCCTCCAGCAGTGGTGGATTAACATGCTCCAAACCAGCTCCTGCTGAGAATAGGAAAAGATGGACTAAACATTTTTTAAAAATCTGTTTGAAGGGATGGATTGCAGAGCCACCGAGGCAGTGGAGTCTCAGAGTTACGGTCACAGAAACTCAGGAAGGACAGCCTTACCTTCACCGCCACTTTCTCTTTGTGACTAGAAAGGAGAGAGAGACCAACTGGCAGGGCACTGGCTTTGCAGGAAGCATAGGAGACAAGGCATGGATATTGGAGTGTAGGGCTCAACAAGGCTGAGAAGGAGCTTCGGGAAACATGTCTGCCTTTTATTTGTGACTTCCAAAGGGCTATATCATAGGAGTAGTCTGCTACACCAGAAACACAGCAGCCATTACTAAGAGTTCATTTCAAACCCTGATGCAGTTAAGGTGATACGTTTCTCCCTTAACTGCTGGAAGCAAACATAAATCTCTACAGCAGATAACATCATCTTGAATCTCAAATTATATCTTTAATTTTTAAAACTTTTTAAAAAATTAAAATAATTTAAAGATAGACATTTTCTGTAGCCTGTTCTACATGCAGTAAAATCTTGACTACATATGCAAGAGGACACAAACAGAAAACCAAGACAAAATCCACAATGAGACAGATCTATTGGTACTGAAATACTAAGATTCTCACACACCGGCTTTAAATATGTGTGAGAACTTAGGAGAAATCAGAAATTTAGAAATCACATTTTTAAAATAATGTAAATTCTAGAACTTGAGTTCTAGAACTCGAGAAAATCTAGATAAAATAGTAAGCTGAAATGGATAACTCAGTAGTTGAAGATCGGACCTATGAATTAGTGAAATGGAAAGTAGTTTAAATAAATATGCATGTCATACAACATGAAGGGACCATGGTCTAGAAAACAAACGAGGACGTGGATGTCATATTGTTAAATGGACTCTCCTAAGAGGGAAGAGAATGGGGCAGGAGCAGTATATGAAATAATAAAGCTGAACCTTGTCAAGGCTAATAAAAGGCAGCAAGTCATAGATTCAGAAACACTTCGAGCTGCCTAAAGATAATTCAGGGAAGAAAAAAAGATGAGAAAAATGAGGGTTAAAATGTCAATAACGAAAGCTGATCACATTACTCTGTTTTTGTGTATGCTTCTAACTTTTTCAGAAAGAAAAATACTTTTCCATCTTTAGTCCTTTGGTCCTTTCAGACGCTTTGTACTCTACTCTCGGCTTTCCTGACAGTAGGTTTATGACTACCCCGGGTTGAGGGTCCAACTGAGTTAAGTAGCCACCAGGGCCTTTTGAGGGGTTGTGTCTTTATCAACTATTACATGTAAATTTATAGAAGAATGAACTTGAAAGACTCAGCCGTAACCTTTTAGAAATGACTAGGTATTTTATAATTATATGACAACTTGGTAAAAGTAGTTATTAAAAGTCTGTCTAGGGCCGGGGATTTGGCTCAGTGCTTCCGGCGCCTGTCTTGCAAGCACAAGGGCCCAGGTTCGATCCCTGGTAACCACATAACAATACTGGGTGTGGAGACTCACACCCAGCAGCAACCAGTACCACATACCACAGTGCCGGGCGTGGTGGCTCA
>PVIR01023135.1:0-27521 GCA_004026965.1 Petromus typicus | reverse complement strand
ACATCACAGCAATCCTCCTGCCTCTGTCTCCTGAGTGCTGGGATTACAGGCATGAACCATCACGCCCAGCACTGTGGTATGTGGTACTGACTGCTGCTGGGGTGAGTCTCCACGCCCAGTATTGTATGTGGTTACCGGGATCAAACCTGGGCCCTTGTGCTTGCAAGACAGGCGCTGGAACCACTGAGCTAAATCCCCGCCCTTCTTAATTTATAATCTTAATTTTAAAATGATTCTTTTTTAGTTTTTTGTGTATTTTAAAAATGGATTCCTCCTGAAGACAGAACTGTTTTGTTCACTGCTGCCCTCCCAGAATGCAGTGCAGGTAGATGGGTGGGCGGATGGCTCCAGAGGGCTTCATTTCCTCCTTGACCAGTGGCCACTGTGTACTGGATGATATGGTCTAACATCCCTGTTCTGTCTTTGTCTGCTTCCTCACCTTATTTACTTTGCTTTGCCTGGGCTGGGACCAGGGCCTTGTGCACGATGCCACACCACGGCCCATGTCCTGTCTCTTTATCTTTTGATCTTCTCCTTCTAGCTCAGGTCCTTCCTCAGGGTACTCTGCTGCCAGAGCGGGAAGCTGCTTACAGTGCTCCTTACAGGGGCCTCTTGGCCCGGTCCTGCCCTGGCAGCCTTCAGTGGGTGATCCCCATCTGCTCCCTCCCCCGCTTCCCTCCAGCCACCCAGGCCCTGCCTCTCAGCACCTCCAAACATCACTGCTTTTGGAGAAGAGGGAGAGACGGATAACCTCCGGGGCCATCCAGGCGTAGGTCCCAGCAGCGCTCATTTTGGTGGTCTTGTGCCACTCCCGGGCCAGCCCGAAGTCTGTGATCTTGAGCACCGTGTCTGCAAGGTTGTGGTTCTCGATGGCCTCCAGGATAAGGACTGGGAGTGGGGAGGGAGAGAAAGAGGGGTCACCCACACTGAACAGCCATACTACTGAGAATCCTGGCCCTGTGCCCTGCTCTGGCCCTGCAGGTGGCCCCATTCTGTGGTAGGTTTCAGCCTGGAACTCCACGCAGCTGAATCCATGCCCCTGGCTCATGGAGTGAGGATGGCGCCTGCTCTAACCTGAACTCTGGGGAACTCAATGAATATTAAGAACCAACCGCCAAGAGCTTGATTCTCAGGCCTTGACTTCCTAACTAGCTCATGTATGGATGCTGCCTACTATAAGCAGAAAGGAGAATGTGGTTTACCCTCTGTCACCCTGGCAGTCTCCCGTAGCCAGGGCCCTGATGCCACCCCTTTGCAGCCCTTCCGCTACTAAGGCAGAATGTGTTTCCCGTCTTTTGACTCTGGGATTGCCATCCGTTTTGGCTCAGCCAAGAATCAGGTGGACGTGACAGGGTGTCACTTCTGTAAGAGCCTCGGGGGTCTGCCTTCACTGTGACAACATGCCTCAGTTGGTCAGCCTGTCCGAGGACGGGGAGAGCTGAAGCAATGCCTCTCCTGTGGAGCCCAGATGAACTGCTTTACCTCTAGGGGCCTGCAAGTGCCCCAGCTGCGACAGATGTTTGCTGTGTTAAGACATGAGTTTTCGGGACAGTTTGTTATGTGGTGTCACTGTGAAAAAATCTGACTGATACATTCTCCAGGCATCCTGAATGGCTCCGGTTTACCTGCTCCCTTGGGTTACTACTAACAACAGTCACAGTCATGGCTAGCATTGGTACAAAGCTAAATATTTTAAAAGAACAGACTCACAAGCAACCTATTTTTATTGGCTAGCAAAGTGAGGCTCAGAGATGTCATTTGGCTGAGATCATGTGGTTAGGAAATGGCAAGTCAGAGACCTGAAGCACTTCTGTCGTCAGAGCCATGTCTGAGCTATTGTACTTCTTTCACCATCTCTCTTCTGTTAAACAGGGATGATGACAGCGTTTATCTTCAGGGTTATATAGTAAAGATTTATTGCTTGAAACAGTAAGTCTCCTCAAGGTTATAATAAAATGTGGTTACTGTTAGCATGTGATGTCATCAAATTGTTCCTAGGATCTCCAGCCTCACCTTTTACTATCCCTGTCACTTCCCCCACCTTAACAGCAGGAGGTAATTTCACTGCCACACCCATTTGGCTGCAGAAGGAAGAGGGTTAGAGAGATCAGCAACAAACTGTTCCAGGTCACACAATTGGTCATGCTATCTATCTTTGAAAGTCTGATTCCAGTGCCACTTCCTCCTGGAAGTCTCCTGTGACTTCCAGCTTGTAATTTTGCATTCCCAGATACCCTTGGGTCTCCATGTTTTTTTGGGGGGAAACTATTCCACACACTCTCGGTCCTATACTTCATTTCTCCATCTCCTAGGCTGGACCTACAACAGTCTTCTTGAAAAATCTTTATCTAACCACGTCTACCACTGCTGAAACCTTCTAAAGTTTCCACTGCGGCCATAAAATACCCACAGTCCTCAGCACGGCCCCCAGGTCCACAGTGATCTGGTCCACTGTGGTCTGGCCCTGCCTGACTTTCTGATGGGATCTTCTCCCATCTGTCTCAGCTGCCACTGTCTTGCTGCTTCTCCATAGAGGTCCACTCATTCCTACTCAGGACCTCCCCCCTCCTGCCTTGCTCCCAGCCTGATCTCTGTCAGGCTAGGAGTCTTTTTGGTTAGGGTCTCTGTTCAAATCATTTCTTTCCGAACCACCTGACCCAAAGAGCTCCATTCGCCATACCCTTACCCTGTTTTATTTCCTTGTGAGCCCATGGTGCCCTCTGAGATTCTGGTATCCATGTATGTATTCACCTACCTTCCTGCCATCTACTCCTGTTTCCTAGAACCTAAATTCAATAACGGGAGTGGATCTTGCTCTGTTCACTTTGGTAATCCTAGAGCTGAGGACAGTAGATGCTTAAGAACTACTGAACCACGCTAGGTGTCTGGTACATCCCTGTAATCCCAGCACTTTGGCAGTTGAGGCAGAAGGATTACTGTGAATTCAAGATCAGCCTGGGATACATAGTGATTTCAAGGCCAGCCTGAAATACATAGTAAGGCTGTTTCAAAAAAGAAAAAAAAAATGTTGAACTAAAGTATCAGAAGAGAAGTTCACTGGGAATGGAAGGATGGGAAAGTAATGCCACGAAGTTTCTTTGTCTTCTGTCTCAGGTATGAAGTAGGAGGAAGCCGTGTGCGAGGGCTTGTGCAAGGAGGAAACCCTGACTTTAAGAGTCCCACCCAATCAAGGTGTGGCAGCCTGAAATTCTAACATTCCAGTGGCTGAGGCAGGAGGATGGCAAACTTGAGACCAACCTGGGGTCCACAGTAAGGTACTGCTTTTTTTTTTTAGTAAGGTACTGTTTTTAAAAAGCCATAGAGAGAGAGGAGACAGAGAGACAGACAGACGGACGGAGGGACAGAGAGAGCTGAGTACCTACCTATAATCTCAGTATGGACTTGAGCCCAACCTGAGCAGTTTAGTGAGACCTTGTGCACTTTGGCTCACAAACTTACTTCATGCCACGACTGTGGTCACAGAATTGGATGAGGACCAGATCAAATTCAATGGTTATGTTCAATATTGACCTTATGAAGGAATTCGATTCTATTCTTGTCCAATTTGGTTTATGGCCAAAAATTTTAAAAAGTGCTGGAGATGTAGCTTAGTGCCAAGGCTTTGGGTTCACTCCTTGGTACAAAACAAACAACTCCACCTACCCTTTGTCCAGGTTGTGCTGGTGACAGGAAAGCTTGGGTCATGGGTCATGCTGTCAATTAGCAGGGTTGAGGGAGGATGAAAAAGAAGCCCCAGCCTTCAGGAAACGCTGGAGTACTGCCTGGCTCCCTTCACTAGCCCTAAGCAGATCCAGAATGTGGGCATCCGTGAAGTGAGGGCCACCTACCTATAGTTGTCTTGTTTAGTCCTCTAGCCAGACCTGGCTTAGGCCTGTGACGGGCACTCGGAGCTATCTGCTGAGAGTAGGACTCCTAGCTTGGGAGGGGAGGATGACTCAGGCCCTCTGCTCAAGGGGCTTACGGTTACGGTTGGGAGTGACGTAGCAACAGAATAGTTGGGCTCAAATCAATGTGAAACTGTAGGCCTGACAAGAATCAGAAGCAGATGAGATGTGAGCACTGAGGGCAAGGGGAACCTCATGATTCTGGGTGTTGAGTGTGAATCACATGAGGGCGGGGAACGTGCTGGCCTCAGTTACTGTGGATCACTCTTGCTTTGAGCATGTGATCTAGCCTTGTAAGTAGCAAGTAAAAGAGTGAAGACATGGATTTTTTAAAAAAATGAGTGGGGCTGCGAAGATAGCTCAGTGGCTCTGGTGACTGTCTGGTAAGCATGAGATCTGGAGTTCAATCCCTAGTACTGGAAAAAAAAAAAATGAGAGGGAGTGAGCCAGACAAGCAAGGCTAGGAGAGGCAGGAAGGTAGGATCTCCCCCTGCTGTGTCCCAGGGCAGTGTCTGGCACAGAGCACTTCAGAACAACGAATAGATGAAATGTCTAGTTTTTTAGTACTGTCAGAAACCACGGTTGTCTTGGTCGTCATTGGGTTCTTAATTTAACAGGTGTTCAAGTAATACTGGCTCACCTTCCAAGATGCTCTTTGGTCTAGATATGAGTCCTGGGGGACCTTCCTTTCTACTTGGCCCCAACCAATCAACTTTGGAGAACCACTGACAGGTTAGTAACCTGGAAGCTTTTATAGAAGCCACATGCGTTTTCTTCCTCATCTCTTCTAGTTTCCCTCAGAGGCCTGGAAAGAAGTGCTCGTCAACTAGAGACAGTTTTGCCCCCCAGGAGACACACGGCAATGTCTGGAGACGTTTTTGGTTGCTCTAGCTGGGGACAGAGTAGGCTGCTAAAGGCATCTTGTAGGTACAGAACAAGGATGTTGCTACACAACCTAAAAGACACAGGATAGTCCCCCACAATGTCTAGCCACAAATGTCAACAGGGCCAGGATCAAGAAACCCTCACTTCAGGGAGATGAGGTCCTTTGTCTCGTCTAGGTGGACACGGACCTCACGAAAGGAGGGTTAGTACCATGAGGACCGACACTGTATCACCACAGGGAGTGCAGGCACTGTCACAGTGTTCTTGATATGTATTTATGGAGTTACTGTCGTTCTGTAGCAGTTCGGGCCTTCTACCTTCTTGAGCCTCATTTTGCATCCTTAACAGCGGCAAGGCATGCCTTATCTGGCCCTGACCATATACAGCTTCCCCTTCCTGCCCCAGGCCCAGCGCCAGGCGGTAACCCTGACCCTGTTCCCACCATCTAGGTTTGGCTTTGCAGGGCTCTGTAGGAGGAAGTTTTGGGGAGAGGTCACCACTTACTGTTGATGGACTTGAGGTCTCGGTGGATGATGGGCACGGGGGCATCATTGTGTAGGTAGTTCATGCCCCGGGCCACCTGCACAGCCCAGTTGACCAGCACATGAGGGGGTACCCGGCGACCTGCCAGCACCCTGCTCAAGGCACCTCCCCGGGCATACTCCATCACCAGGCAGAGGTGAGGGGGGCTGAGGCAGGCACCCCGCAGGGCAATGATGTTGGGGTGCTGCAGGGCTCCAAAGAGTCGGGCCTCCTGGCGCACCTGCTCCACTGTCACTGCTGGGTCTCGTTCAGGGTCCAGTCGGGCGGCCTTGACAGCTACCTCCTCGCCGTGCCACAGGGCTCGGTACACCTTGCCAAAGCCTCCAACGCCAATGATCTCTTCCAGCTGCAGCTCATGGAAGGGGATCTCCTGGGGTAGCTCGAGGCCAGCGGGTGCGGCGGGCTGGGCAGGGGCCACGTAGTTGCTGGGGAAGACGCCCACACGGCCGCTGGGCAGCTGCCCGGTCCACCAGCCCTCATCGCCGGACACCGCACAGTCCTGGGAAAGCACCTGAACGCGGTCGCCCCTCCGCAGGGTCAGCTCCTCGTCCCCGACCGCCTCATAGTCAAACACCGCGGTCCAGACGGGTCCCGTGGGGGTCGTGCCCCATTCCTTGGCCGCCGCCCCCTCCTCCTCCTCCATGGGGGAGGGGCCGGGGGCTGCGGGAGGCCGCTTCACGCAGGCTGCCCGCTGGATGCAGAGGGCAGACCGGGGCGGTCAGGGTGGGGGGTGGTCCCTGCGGGCCCTCGGCGGCTTTTGGGGGCCATGGCTGCGGGAAACTCCGCTGGGGTAAGAAAAAAACCCTTTAAAAGGCAGGGTCAGCTGTACCGGTCGGCGGGTCGGGAATGGGATAGTAGGTTCACCTCTTCCTACCCAAAATGTCAGGGCGCTAAGAGGGTCTGGCCGCGCGGGGACTGCCAGCGGGGGCCGAGGGCGAGGGCAGCAGGCAGCCGCCCCTTCCTCGCGCCTCTCACCCCGCGCAGGTCCACCGGTGGCCCGCAGCTCCGCATCCCCGGGCCACGACCGCCGGGAGGGGCGGAGGTGGCGGGGCCCCGGGGGCGGCCGCCCCTGGCCGGGGTGGCGCGCCCCTCGACCTCCTTACGCGCGCGGCACCTGGATAGCCCCCATCCTCCGCACCGGGCTCCCGTCGGCCCCAGCCCCTGCCCCCGCCCGCGCCGCTTCCCGGGCCGCCGGCGGTGCTGGACTGACGCGTCGCTGCCGCCGTCGCCGCGGTGCCGCCTGGGAGTTGTAGTCCCCGGCCGCGCGGCCTCAGGCCCGGCCCGGCCCGCGAGCCTAGCTGCCACCTTGGCCGTAGTGAGGACCCCTCGGGGTCGAAGGAGGCCTCGGAGGAGAGAAACCTCTCCTCAGACCCTCCCTATCGCCCAGTGGACTAGGAATCTGGAGGAGAGAACCAGCGCTTCCCGCTGGCCCCGACGGGCCCGCAGTCCAGGATGGGGTGGAAGGAATCGACGTGTTTAGCAAAGCGAAATACAGGAGCTGAGTGAATGGTGGTTACTGCCTGGAACCTCGAACAGAACCAAACAAGGTCCCCGCGTCGGACGGTGCCTTGGAGACCCCCCCATCCGAGGTGCACGCCGGGAAATGTAGTCCTTTATCAGGACCCGGTGCTGCGGAAGGTGAACCCTAAACCTCAGGCTACGGGATGATGGCTCTAGAGAGCTGAGAGACCGGGCCTGTGCAGTATAGATCGGGCTAACGGATGTGTTTACTGTTCTTGGGGGATGTTACCGCCTCTCCCCCGCCCCACTTCCTCTTTTTCCACAGTCAGATCTGGTTGGTGTTCTGGAGAACCCACCTTCCTCCCATAACAGGAGTGTCCATTTTGAGAGGTTTGATGTACAGCTTGTATCAGATGTTTGCACACAAAGTATCATTGACCAAGGCTACAGATAGATAGCAAAGGCTATAGATAGCAAAACAAAAAGCAAAGAGAATTTTTTAAATTCACCATCATCATCACTACGATTATTAAAATGCCACCTTACCACATGAATGGGGAAATTGAGTTTTGTGGAGGTTCAGAGACTTGTTCAGACGTGTAAGCTTGAGAATGGCAAAATTTTGGGTCTTGATTTCACTTGGCCTTTTCTGAATGGTCTGGGGGTCAGGTAGGAAGAGAGAAACTACAGTTAGGTCTGTTGTCCATCCTCCAGAGGATAGTCCTTACAGGCTTCACAGGAAGTTCTCCCATTCTCAGATGGAAATTGTTCCCTGTTGTAAATTGGGGGCCCATCAAGGAATGCTTGTTGGAAAACAGGGAGGCCTGACTTCATTTTGACTACAAATGTTTCTCCTATAACCTAATTAACATATTCTTGAAATATCTGGATTTCTGCAAACCAAGTGCAGCAGGAGTAACAAGACTACAGAGGAAAATGGTTAAGGATAGATTGCTCAGAACGTATTCAACTTTATAAAGGAAGCGCTGTAAACACAATAATCATCCTAAAAGAAATGCTTACAAAATTAAGTTTCCACGGCCATACGCTCTCAGCAATGCTTTGCAAAAGCAGGGATTCAGATGGACATGGTGGTGCACACTTGTAATTCCAGGACTCTAGGAGGCTGAGGCTGGAGGATTGCAAGTTTCAGCCCAGCCTGGGCGATTTAGAGAGACCCTGTCTAAAAAATAAAATTTTAAAAAGGGCTTGTGATGTAGTTCAATGCGAACGCCCCGAGTTCAATTCCTAGTACTGCAAATAATAAATAATAAAGGCAAGGGCTTGTACCTCTTTGGAGATCCTGGCCTGAGGATAGTAACTTTTGATGAAGATCATATTCATCAGAATTTAAAATGTGACTCAATTAACCTATTTTGATATAGGAGAAATCTCACTGCAATTTCTTCATCTGCATTCACAGCTGTGCCAAGGGATGTTACACGGTGCCAAGCACAGCAGTCCTGAAGCCAGTGCACCAACTAGTTTATCTAGAGGAAGCCACTTCTGTAGATTTGCAGCTTTTTCCTTGATAAAGTTATTTTATTTCCAAGATTCCCCTTCAACTCTGACAAAGCCTCTGCCCCCATGGCTTCAAAAAGTTAACTTCTTGGAGAAAATGGCCCCTTGCCAACTATGCTTGACATCATTACTCTGTTTACTGAGGGTTTAAGGACTGATTTACAACGACGAATCCGGTGGACCACGGAACAGGTCGTCCCCGAGCAGGGAACGTGAGTGAGCTCAGCCACCTGGCTCGGGTCTAAACCTGGGTGGATGCAGCAGTAGGAACGGGGAGAAGTGGAATGGGATTCCTCAGTGCCAGGACATTGCTGCAATGGTGAGGTGGAGCAGTGCCCCCGAGCTGAATCCTTGGCCCTTTGTTTAATCTTCTTTTTTCTAGGGCAGTACTAGGGATCAAACTTGGGCGCTTGTGATTTCAAGGTAGACACAGTGCTGCTTAAGCTAAATCCTGGGCCCCTTACTGCAACTGTAATGAATAAGTTATTAATTTGGGGGAAGCTTATATCTTAGCACTAATAAATCTTTCATCTTTGGGCATGCATATAATTTCCTCATGCTACTTTTTTATTATTGCTTTTTAGTGATTATTATTATTATTTTGGGGTTTTTTGGAGACAGGGCCCTGAAATGACTATGTAGCCCAGGCTAACTGTGAACTCACAGCAATCTTCTTGCCTCTGCCTCCCATGTGCTGGGATTACAGGCGTGAGCCACCACGCCTGGCACTGGGGTTGACCTTGCGCTGGTCAGGTAGACATCGGAATCACTGAGCTAAATCCCTGGTCCTGCATTTATTTATTTATTTGAGACAGGGTCTTGATTTTATAGTTCAGGCTGGTCCTGAGCTCAGCCTTGAACTCACAGCAATCCTCCTGCTTCTGCCTCCCAAGTGCTGGGATTATAGGTGTGAGTCTCCACCCCTGGCACTGTGGTGTGTAGTACAGGGGATTGAATTTTAACTTGGGACCTTGTGCTTGCCAGATAGACATCAGAATCACTGAGCTAAATCCCGGGTCCTGCACGAATTTATTTATTTATTTATTTATTTATTTGAGACAGAGTCTCGATTTTGTAGTTCAGGCTGGCCCTGAGCTCAGCCTTGAACTCACAGCAATCTTCTGCTTCTGCCTCCCAAGTGCTGGGATTATAGGTGTGAGCCACTACGGCCCGGCACTGTGGTATGTGGTTCTGATTGCTAGTGGGCATTGTTGTATGTAGTTCCTGGGGATCAAACCTGGGCCCTTGCACTTGCAAGTAGATGCTGGAACCACTGAGATAAATCTCCAGCTCCCCTGCACTTATTTTAATAAATGGAATTGGTCCAGGGTTTTCTTTCTCAGGCTGTGCTCGCCCAGTTTGGGTATTTGGCAGTCCTGCCCTTTCAGTGAGTGGGAACCACGTATCCTTTCCTGAGGCCTGGGATCCTGTAAAATGTTGGAGTTGTGTGTTTTTGCCCATTTGATAAAAGTAACATTGCCCATGCAAGTGCCTTTTTTACTACAATGCCAGCTTCTGTGGATATTGGTTTATTCACATTTATCACTTTCTCCTGGAACAAATTTATACAATTTGTAGTTTTTAGAAAAAAGTCCTATTTTACCCACAGTTTCATATTTAACTGACATAACTTTATGCGTATTTTTCCTTACAACTCAATCTTGTCTGAAGTTCCATAGTCATTATACCACACACTAGTGGTGATGCTGTTGGGGAACTCCTGCCCCCTAGTGACATCACAGTGCGATGAGTCTCTTATGGTCCTGTCTTCAGGTTGTCTGTGTACAGCAAATGGGACTGGGTACAGTCTTCACACTAGGTAATGGTGGCAAGTGGCTGCTACTGGCTTATGCTTTCTTTTTTGGTCAGTACTGCAGACTGAAGTCTGGGGTGCTCTACCACGAGGCTACGCTGGCGCTTTATTTAATTTTTATTTAAAATAGCCCAGGCTGGCCTCAGACTTGCAATCCTCCTACTCCAGTCTCCGGAGTAAATGGAGATTTGATGTATGCCACTGTGCCCGGTTTAGTTTATGTATTTTACTGTATTATTAGTATTTTTAATCGTTATTTTAGAATATACTTCTGATTACTTAATTTTTTTGAGTCACCATGCCCTGCATTGTTGTATGTGGTTACCTGGGCCTTTGTGCTTGCAAGGCTGGCACCAGAACCACTGAGCTAAATCCCCGGCTGTATGTACTTAACTTTTAAAAGTTAGCTGTCATGCAGCCTAAGGCAGGTCCCTTGGGCAGAACTTGAGAAGACATAGATGATGACAGTCCCATACATATTAGGGTCCCGGTGGGACAAGATGTGACTGATATCAGTTATCCTGTCCCTATGTAGGACAAATTAATGTGTGTCTTTTAACAAAAAAGTTTAAAAGTGAAAATATTAAAACATCTATGGGATATCAAGGAAGAAAAAATTTTAAAATAAAGAAAAATGCCCACTAAAGGTTTAATTTTAGACCAATAACCAAATAAAAAGGGCTAGAGAGGTCAGTGCAAAGGGCCTGGAGAGTTCAGTCTCCAGCACAGACACACACACACACACACACACACACACACACACACACACACACGAGAGGGGAGGAAGGAGAGAGGGAGGACAGGGAAAGAGAGAGACAAAGACTAGTTTTGTAGAGCTGTACAATGTGTTTGTTTAAGCTAAGTGTTATAATGAGTCAAAAAGTTTTAAAAATTTGAAAGTGTAAAGTTATGGTAAAGGGCTGGGAATTTAGCTAAGAAAAAAACTAAAAAAAACTCAGCTGTGTTATAATTGTGTTTGGGATAGTGTCATCCTGTCCAGGTCACAGCCCCAGCAGCAGGCTCCCCACAGAGCCTGGGGTGCGGAAGGCCACCCCAAGTGTCAGTGCAAGCTGTCGAGTGCTCAACCACGCCTAGTGACGATGTCATTCTCAGAGCCCAACCTTGTCATTAAGTAATGTTTGTCTAGTTCCTGATATTTGTTCTATTTTTCTGGGTTAAACTTGGCAAGAGTTTTATAGTTTTGTTGGTCTTTAAAAATCTAAGGCTTTTTTTTTTTTTACTTCACTGACAGTCTTCTTCTTCTTCTTCTTTTTGTTTGGGACAGTCTTACTTTTTTACAGTTCAGGCTAACCCTAGGTAGCCCGGGCAAGCCTCGAACTCAAGGCAATCCTCCTGCCTCTGCCTCCTGAGTGCTGGGATTACAGGCGTGAGTCACTACACCCGGCACTGTGGTGTGTGGTTACTGGGGATCGAACCTGGGACCCTGCGCTTGCCAGGCAGAAGCTGGAACCACTGAGCTAAATCCCTGGCCCATTGATGTTTTTAAAGGCTATTGATTTTGTTTATTGAATTTCTCTTTCAACTGCTGTTCTCTCCTTTGTGATTTTATTTTTCAGGACTGAGGACCAACCCCAGGGCCTTCACATGGAGGTACATCTCCAGTTCCCCCTCTTTGTTTTGAGTTAAGGTCTTGCCTCTGCACTAAGTTGCCCAGGATAGGCTTGAACTTGTGATCCTCCTAATTCAGCCTCCCAGAATAATGGGGTTACAAGCATAAGCCAACCAACCTGGTTCTTTTTTCCATTTTAGTGGGGTTTTTTTTGTTATATAGAGCCCAGATTTTGGCCTATGGTGTTCTCATTGTCATTCATTTATGTGATTTCAATTTCTTTAATCCTGGGATAATTTAAAAAATATATCTGGGATATCTAGATACATGATTTTTCTTTTGATGATCTTGCGGTTGATTTCTCATTTTATTTGATGCACATATTCTGAACTACATCAGTTCTTGGGAATTTGTTAAGATTTCCAATTTGCCCTATTCCACGGTGTTTGGGGTTTGGTTTTATAAATGATCTGTTTGCCTTTTTTTTTTTTTTTTTTCCGATACTGGGGATTGAACTTGGGACCTTGTGCTTTTGAGGCAGGTGTAGCATGACTGAGCTAAATTCCTAACTCTCCGTTTGCTTCTAAAGAATGTATATTCTAGACCAGGAATTTAGCCCAGTGGTTCCAGCACCTACCTCACAAGCACATGGTCCTAAATTTGATTCTGGTACCAAAACAACAACAACAACAACAACAACAGCAACAAACAGAAGACTTAGGTTAAATCCCACTGGGGGGGAAAAAAAAAGGCCTTTGCTAAGGTCGGAGAATCACAAGTCTGAGCCCAAGCGTGAGGATGAAGCTCAGTGTGAAGACCCCGGGTTCAACCAGTCCTTGCCAGGTCACGCAGTTGGAGTTTTCACGTCGATTGTTACATACTGAACCCAACTGTCCTGCAACCAGACGTCGCATGGCCGGGCCGGGACCTGGGCTCCTCAGACACAGGGTTAACCCTGAGCAACACTGCGACTAGGAGTTTCCCTTTGGGATCCCCCTGCTGGCCCCAGATACTGAGCAGCGCCTGGTCTTTGACCAAGTTGTGCGCATCGGATTTTCTACCCATCTCCCCACCGAAACGCACCCGGTTCTGCACTATGTGGTGTGTTCCAGCAAGGAACTTTCTACTAATTCCCTCTTCCTGTCCTCCACCCACCCGCTTTCACGGAGACCGAGGCTGTTCTGAGATCCTGATTTCTGCTCTCTAAGCTCCGCCGCCATTTTACGTCTTTTTCTGATCTCTCCGGTGTCCCCTGTTTGCTGCAGCAGTGCCTCTGCCGAGAGGAGAGACCGAAGCTTCCGGGCTTTTACCCTTCCCCGCGCTCCGTCACTGCATTAGAAAGCGAGTTGACAGATAGCAATCGTGCCTGTTCATTTGGAAAGGGATTGTACCCTGTTTGTAGCGTTCAGGAGCCACAAACACCTTCTCTCTTCCCTCCAGGATGACTGCCCTGTGCGGAGAGCCCCAGGCATGGGTGACAGACACCCGGAAGCGTCTCTCAGGAGCTGAGCTGTGCGCTTTCCTCCACGTTCTCAGGCGGAGCCCCATTAGACAGTATCTACAATAAGGCTGCGTGGACGCATCTATTCCAGTCTGACTTGTGGCTTATAAAGAAAACAAACGTAGGGCTCAGAGGGAGAGGGCTTGTCTAGCCTGTGCGGAGACTTGGGTTTGATCCCAGAAAGAGAGAGAGAGAGAGACAGATAGACAGACAGACAGACAGACAGACAAGTCATGTGAGGACACAGCGAGAAGGCAGCCATCTGTGAGTCCCAGAGCGCCTCACGACAGATCAAACCTGCCAGCGCCGTGGTCCTGGACGTCAGAATTGCGAGAAAACCCGCTGCTGTTCCTGGACAACCACACAGGCTGCGCTGCCTCCTTCCTGCAGCAGGCAGCCGGCAGCCGGAGCAGACAGATAGGCTCCAGCCTGCAGTGTCAGATACCGATTTAGCCAAGAGGAAGCGACTGTGATTTGACATGGGGGCAACAGGGGGACACCTTTCCAAAGCGGTCCACATCCCCCGAAGTGCAGGCTGGTGTGGTAGGTGACTCAGCGAGCCAGGCCTGGCTTGCGGCCCTGTCACTTCCCGTGCTTCTCTCTCCAGAGCGACATTTCTGAGGGTTTCAAGTCCTTCCATTTGGGAGTGAGTCTGAGGACAGGCAGTGCCCATCTGCCAAGCCTCCAAACGTGTAGGAGCCCGGTGGGAGCAGAGGACCCAGGATGTGCTGAGGAGGAGGGTGAGGAGCTGTGAACAGCAGGCGCTGGGGAGGAAGGGAGGGTGGGAGACATTTGAAGCCGTAAAATTGCTTTCTCCCAGTAGGACTAGGGAGCAAGGCTTTGCTGGAAACCAGGGCCTCAGCCTGCCACGCAAGTGCCCTGCACTGAGCTATACTCCCAGACCCAGGCCCAGCGTTTTATGAGATCCAGGAACACAGGGGGCATGGCAGGCAGGGAGTGGCGTCAGCTGGCTGAAGACTGACGGTGGCCCGAGAGTGGCCTTCTTCTGCATCTCTTTATTAAGCCGGGGCTGTGGTTTGAATGTTTGCATACTCTCCCCTAAATTTTTTTTTTTTTGAGAGAGAGAGAGAGAGAGAGACAGGGTCTTGCTTTGTAGTTCAGGCTGGCCCTGAACTCACTTATGTAGCCCAGGCCAACCTCCAGCTCACAGCAATCCTCCTGTTTCTGCTTTCCGAGTTCCGGGATTACAGGTGTCAGCCACCACTCCTGGCACTGTGGTATGTGGTACTGGGGATCGAAGTCAGGATCTTGTGCTTGCCTGGCAGATGCTGGGACCACTGAGCTAAATCCCCAGCCCTCTCCCCTAAATTCTCGTGTTGAGACCTAATCACTCTGGTATCCATATTAGGACACGGGGCTCTCTGTCAGGGTATTATGTCATGAGGATCCTGTCCTGGAGAATGGACTAATGCCCTTGTAAAAAAGGTCCCAGCTGGGCATGGTGGTGCATACCTGTAGTCCCAGGACGTAGAGAGGCTGAGGCAGGCGGGACTGCCAACTCGAGCCCAGTGCAAAGCCTTGTGTGTAATCCCCAGTATGTACACACGTACATCATACATCCACACATACGTACCTACAAACGGCCCCCCTACACTATGGGGAACATGCAGAAGGTGCCATGACGACGCATGAGCCCCCGATGGTTACCACGTCTACTGGCACCTTGAACTTGAACTTCTCCGCCTCCAGAACGGCGAGCAATGCATTTCTGTTCTTTGTAAATTACCCAGCCTAAGATATTTTGTTATAGCAAGTCAAGCAAACTAACACAACTAGAAAGCTGATTTAGTAATTATTAATAATTATTACATCCTTTAATTACTAAGGGGCATCGTCTGTTAATTATGAACCATTGTATCTGTTAATATACTACTTTATTAATTTATCAAATCTTCTCAACCGTCACACGGGATATTCATTTTCCCAGTGAACAAATCTGCAGAGCAGCATCCTGAGTCTCCCGACCAGCCAGGTGTAGGAGACAGGCCCGGCCTTTGCGCAGCCGGGGCTGTTTCAGAGGTGGCAGTAGAGGGCGCTGTAGGACCACGTGAACAGCCAACCGACTCGTTCCCGAGGCCTCGGACCGAGGTGGGACCCGGGGAGGCAGAGGAGTGGGAAGGAGAGAGAGGTATTGTGTGCGGGGAACTGAGAAAAGACCAAGGAGACAAGGGTGGCCCGGGCGGCGGCTGCAGTCAGGCGTGAAGAGGGCAGTGGCATTGGCCGGATTAACACAGAAGCAGAGACCTGCTGGACAGAGCTTTCTAGGAAAGGTTGGGAATTTCAAACTCCCCTGGAGGCAGGTGTCAGGCAAAGGAGGAAGTTGCCTCCAAGCTAGACGGGTGGGATGACTAAGAAAAGAGGGTCTAGATTTCCATGCGGGACCAGCAAGTCCTATGATTCAGTGATGTTATGCTCAAAATAAGTTTGGAGAAGAGGACGCAGTAATACTTGGAGACAACACCTTCTTGCTGGGTCTCAAGAGTTCTAAGCTTCTCGGAAGGCCACTGAGCCATAACCTCAGAGGTGGATGTGTTCATCACACCTGAGTCTGTTTTCTTTTGCTGTAATAAAATTCCCGGGGCCTGGGATTTTGCTCAGTGGTTCCGGCACCTGTCTTCCAAGCGCAAGGACCCAGGTTCAATTCCCCGGTTAACCACATACAATACTGGGTGTGGAGACTCATGCCCAGCAGCAATCAGTACCACATACCACAGTGCCGGGCGTGGTGGCTCATGCCTGTAATCCCAGCACTCGGGAGGCAGAGGCAGGAGGATTGCTGTGATGTCAGGGCCAGCCTGAACTACAAAGCGAGACCCTGTCTCAAAAAAAAAAAAAAAAAGAAAAGAAAAGAAAAAAAAAATCCCAAGTCTGGGTGCTTTATAGAGAAGTTTCTTTAGCTCCAAGTTCTAGAGCTTCAGGCAGCTGACACTATCACTGGCGCAGCTCTAGTGAGGAGCTCATAGGAGGTGGCATTGCAGAGGTGGAACATATGAGACAGGAACCAGTGAGGGATCAGAGAGGCTTTCTCCTGTATAACAAGCTTCTCGGCTTGTCATCTCAGCCCTCTGGGAAGCTTAGCACCTCAAAACCAAAACCAACCCTCTTTTGAAAAGTAACTGGGGTCCTCTGAGAACTACTTCATCTCTTCTGAAACTGATGAGGATTCTCGATGAGCCGCACCTCTTAAAGGTATTGCTGCTCCCCAACATCATGGCCCTGGGGGGCCAAGCTTCCCGCACACGAACCCCTGGGGAACAAAGTTCTTGTGAGTCATGGACACATTAAAGCCATGGGAGTCCCCAGGGAAGGCCCTGAGGGTGGCACAGCTTACAACTGTGTGCACTGGGAAAGGAGGGTGAGCAGCGGGTCTGCAGCTCAAGCAGAAGCGGAGGTAGTCCTGCATGCAGGTGCACTCTCTCCCCACCCCTCTCTTTCCACACAGGGTCTTGCTGCGAAGTCCCAGCTGGCCTTGAACTCACTCTGTATCCCAGGCTGACCTGGAACCCGTGGCAATCCTTCTGCTTCAGCCTCCCAAGTGTGGGAGTTATGCACCATGCCCAGCTGCTTTGAGAGAGACAGACTTACATTCTCCTCTTAACCACATAATTACACAAGCTTAATGGCCTATTTATTTATTTAATGGTATTGGGGATTGAGCTCAGAGTCTTCACACTGAGCTACACACCTAGTCCTTTTTTTTTTTTTCCCTTGTTTTGAGATGATGTCATAAGACAGCAGACTCCGCCTTGTGATCCTCCTGCCTCAGCCTCTCAGAGTGCTGGGATCATAGGCCCATACCCCCGTACCCAGCTTTAGAGGCCTCTAAACTGAAGACAAAGCTTAGGAAAATATCACTTTTGTTATCTGATCTGATTATATAGATCATCTTTAGTTTTCCATCCAATGTATGCTTCTCATTTATAGCATTCAGTTAAAGTTGCTGAAAGCCTTAAGAAGAATTCAGTTATAAATATCTTTACAGGAAAGAAAACCTCATGTGTTTCATTAGCACTGTGAGTATTTTTTCTTTTTTTTTTTTTTCTTCTTGGGTGTCAGAAACTCTAGAACAGTAAATACTGTGTAATTCAAAAATATATTTGCTGGGCAGGGGAGTTAGCTCAGTGGTTCCGGCGCCTGCCTTGCAAGCGCAAGGGCCCGGGTTCGATTCCCCGGTAACCACATAACAATACTGGGTGTGGAGACCCACACCCAGAAGCAACCAGTACCACATACCACAGTGCCGGGCGTGGTGGCTCACGCCTGTAATCCCAGCACTCGGCAGGCAGAGGCAGGAGGATTGTGATGTGAGTTTGAAGGCTGAGCTCGGGGCCAGCCTGAACCACAAAAGCGAGACCCTGTCTCAAAAAACCTAAAAAAAAAAAAAATATATATATATATATATTTGCTTTAATATTTTCTTTGGCTTTCAAATCCAGCTAACATCTAACCAACTGGAAACTAATTCCCATTTTCAAAAGGGAAACACCTATGCTGATTGTGTATTTTCTCCAAGAAAAGGTCTTTGTGCATATTGTCCAGACGGGGGGCTGGCATATTCAAAGCGTAGAAACTAAGTATATGATTTGCTTTCGGAAATTCAAAGATGTATATATTTCTGGAACATGAAGCTCAGGAGAAGAGTGTGGGCTGTGAATGGATATAACTTCGAAGAGCCTTTTATGTTACCTTAAAACACTGCCAGGCTGGGAGGGGAAGGGGGGTCAAGAAGGCCGAAAATGTGATGTGTGTGTACCGAGTCTCCACGTGGAGTGTATTTGTTATGTATTTAAAATGGTGAGCGAGGCTGAGGCAGGAGGATTCCATGTTTGTGTCTCATCTGGGCAACTTGGCAAGATGGAGGGAGAAGGGAAGGGGAGGAAGAGAAGGGAAAGTAAAAAGAACTAAGATGTGTTCTCTGTGTGGCCTGACCCCCCATGACGAGTGTACCCATTCCCTACTGCAAAAAGCCATCCGTGAAAATTTTAAAAGTTGAAAAAATAAAAACAGAACTCTATGAATGTAGCTCAGTGTGAAGGCCCTAGGGTTAAAAAAATAAAGAGGCCACAAATTTAGCTCAGTGGCATCTGCCTGGCAAGCACAAGGGCCAAGTTTGATTCCCAGTATCATATATCACAATACTGGATGTGGTGACTCGCTTGTAATCCCAGCACTCGGGTGGCGGAGGCAGGAGGATTGCTGTGAGTTGAAGGCCTGAACTACGAAGCAAGACCCTGTCTCAAATAAACTAAAAATAAACTAAAATTTTGAAAAAGACAAAATAAATTATTAACCATAACCTACATTTTGTCTATTCTGTTCCAAATTCAGGAATGTTTCCTCTTTTCCTTGACAAGCCTTGTCTGCATCAGCAACATATCCATGGCTTCTCCACATAGTCCCTTCAAATAGCCTTGCGACCATAATCGCATTATGATGTTGCCAATAAATGCCGAAGGCTCTGCATGCTCACCGCTTTTGACTGTTCATTCATCCGGGCTCCGTGTGTATCTGTCCCTCTCACTCTGTTGCTACATCTTTCTTCTTGGCTGGTGCTGCAAAACTGAGCAGGAGATGAGGACCCTTGCAGGGGTCTCCGGGAGGAAAGGCCTGCTGGCTAATGGCTTTGGAGGTCCAGTTCATGGGAGGTAGGCTCCCACTGCTTTGATCCTGTGAGACAGCAGCACATCGTGGCAGGGAGTGTGTGATGGAGCGAGAGACTCTCCTCAGGGCAGCCCCGAAGCCAAAAGAGAGAAAGAAACAGACCAGGTAGGGTCCCCCGTGCCTGTGGAGGCCACCCCTATCACTTAGGGTCTCTCCCTAGGTCCTTCCTCTCAAAGCCCCTTCCGCCTCCCACTCAGCCTTTCATACACTGGTCTGTGGGATACAGGAGCATCCCACCTAGGTCAAGGGTAGATTTAGAAACTCCCTTTATATGTGTGCCACGTGGAGAATTATTTTCCTCCTGATCACACCCTGTGTATGAACAAGTTAGAAGAAAATCTTCTGGCAGAGGGTCAAGGTACATTTCAAGAAAAGCTGAATTTCAAGTGACTGCATAGCAAGCATTCACCAGAAAGTGAAAACATAGACATTTATTTAAACATCACAGAGGTCTAAAATAATGCCTACGGAGATGTCTTATCAAAGGCTGCCTCGCTTCATCAATCAGCCCTCCTCACCTAAAAGGAAAACGTAATTCCACACACTCCGCTTTCCAGATCTTTGCTTTGACCTCTAGGAGGTGGTGATATTTTCCACTGTAGTACAGATCTCTTTATTTATGGATATTTTTCTCTAACAAGAGCTTTGCTCCTCTTTTATTAGAGACTGATTGATGAAATCGAAATCTGGTGGGTTTTTGAGACAGGGTCTCACTTTTGTAGTTCAGGCTGGCCCTGAGCGCACTATGTAGTCCAGGTCAACCTTGAACTCACAGAAATCCTCCTGCCTCTGCCTCCCCAGTGCTGGGATTACAGGTGTGAGGCATCACGTCTGACAAAATCAGGTTTTCGAAAAGATAAGCACTTTTTTTTTGGTACTGGGGATCAAACTTGTGACCTTGTGTTTGCAAAGTAGGCACTGAAACCACTGAGCTAAATCTCTGGCCCCTAAGTACTATGTTTCTTTAAAAAAAAAAAAAAAAGGAAGATCTTAAAATAGGAATTCCTGAAATTCAGTCCCCAATCAAATTGTGTTATTTTAAGGTAAACTGCTTGTAACCACAGCCAAGTCAAGAATAGAATTTGCCAGCCGCCCAGACGCTCCTCGCTCCCGCCTCCCTCCACCTCAGCCTCTTCCTTCCTTCTGAACTAACCAGCAGGCTGACTTCCACGGTGACCTCTCAAGGGTTTCATTGTTTCCCTCTCTTTTTTTCTGATTTTCCAATGCTGGGGGTGGATCCCAGGGCCTCTTGCATGCTAGGCAAGTGCTCCACCACTGAGCCGCGTGCCCGGCTCCTGTCGGGGCTCAACACCTGAGTACAGCGTGTGAAGGTCAGATCGGGGCAGTGTCTCTCCACCACCTCAAGTATACGTCGTTTCTTTTTCCCTGTTCACGTTTTACCTCCTTATATTATACTGTGTATTTTAGGGATATCGTCTCTCATCTCCGATATCGTTGTGTATTTTGCTCATTTTGTCACTGTAGGTTTTAGCTAGTGCATGGTGGTTTGCAGGAAACCAGCCTCCAAGGAATGTTGACCTGGAGAGGGTGAGGGTTTAAAAACAAGACACAAAGATAATTCTGCCGGGCGTGGTGGCTCACACCTGTAATCCCAGCACTCGGGAGGCAGAGGCAGGAGGATTGCTGTGATGTGAGTGTGAGGCTGAGCTCAGGGCCAGCCTGAACTACAAAGCAAGACCCTGTCTCAAAAAAACAACAACAAAAAAAGATAATTCTGAAAGAGGGCGTAGGGTGCTCTTGCTCTCAGGGTGAGCATTTGGCTCACCCTACTTTTATTAAACTTGGGGAAGAGAGCAAACAATTAGATTAGTGGGAAATTCACCTGCTTCTCACTCTTTGTGAAGTGTGCCCAGGTAAGTGTTTCTCTAAACTAGATCTCAGCTGTGGTTGGGTTCTTCTCTGGAACTTGCCACGAACATGCCAGCACGCTGGCAAGCTGTTGCCTCCCTCAGGGCACAGGGAAGGTCAACCAAGTCTCAGTATCTTTGTCTACTTTTCAGAGTGTTAAAAAAAAAAAAAAAACATGCAAGGGCCAGGGATTTAGCTCAGTGGTTCCGGCGCCTGTCTTGCAAGTGCAAGGGCTGGGGTTTGATCCCCAGTAACTACCTACCATACTGGGCGTGGAGACTCATGCTCAGCAGCAACCAGTACCACACACCACAGTGCCAGGTGTGGTGGCTCATGCCTGTAATCCCAGCACTCGGGAGGCAGAGGCAGGAGGATTGCTGTGATGTGAGTTGGAGGCTGAGCTCAGGCCAGCCTGGACTACAAAGCGAGACCCTGTCTCAAAACAAAACAAAACAAAAAACCAACCACAACAACAACAAAACATGCAAAAAGTTTTCATTTTTGTCTGGTCACTTAGCAAAACTTTCTTTTCTGTGAGGTGTTCACACAGGGCCTGGCTACATAGTCCAGGCTGGTCTTGCACTCACTATGGAGCCCAAACTTGCACAATCTTCCTCCTGCCTCAGCCTCCTGAGGGATGGGTCACAGGCATGCTCCGCCATGCGTGGCTCTAAAGTTTTTTTTATTGCTTCTGGCTCTTGATTAATAGTTTGGAAAATTTATCAACTCATAGTCCATAAGGAAGTTCAACAGTGTCTTACGAGTTGTGAGTTTGGTTGCCTCCTTTTAGATCTTTGCCACACAGAGGGTTTAGTCTGATGGATCACGTTGGAAATGGATTCAAGCTTTTCTTGTTCCAATAATACTAAATAAAAATCTTCCCTGAAGTATCTTCCTAAGCAAAAAAAACGCTACTGCGAAATGATCACTTTTTTTTTTTTTTTTTTTGAGACAGGGTCTCGCTTTGTAGTTCAGGCTGGCCCTGAGCTCAGCCTCAAACTCGCATCACAGCAATCCTCCTGCCTCTGCCTCCCAAGTGCTGGGATTACAGGCGTGAGCCACCACGCCTGGCACTGTGGTATGTGGTACTGATTGCTGCTGGGCGTGAATCTCCACACCCAATATTGTATATGATTACGGGGGATCGAACCAGGGTCCTTGCACTTGCAAGACAGGCGCCGGAACCACTGAGCCAATCCCCGGCCCAATCACATTTTTATAATTTTAAAATTAACAATGGTTTCTGTGTCTGAGTCTTCTGATTTTTTGATCTGTCTCCTTATTTTCCCACCAGTAACAAACACACTGTATTGGACTTTATGGAGGCTCTGAGACTTCAACCCAGGGAGGCACCCGTGCTGCGCAAGCGCACTATCACTGAGCTACACCGCCCCCCCCCCGTCTTGTTTACTTTGTTTTTAATTTAATGTAGTAGGACTATGCCCTTTTATTGCAGCAGTGGCGTCTGCTTTTTTCATTATTTCCTCTTATATTTGCCTATTGTCTTTCCAAATGAACCTTGTAATCAAATTGTCTAGCTCTGGAGACAAAATGATATTCTTATTGGGAGGAAGAAAAAAAATTGTAAAGGAACTCAGGGTTAACCATTCCTTTGTGAACTCAGTAATCACTATCTTGGAACCCTGGCGCCATCTGGTGTTCACTTTTTGCAACAGCAATTTTCTAGATTTAAGACCAAAAATCTTAGCGACTCACAGACAGTCCTCTAGTCATGAGAGATCCTCACCTCCAATCTTGAGCTTATAGAGGAGGGCTGAGGATCCCCTTCAAAGGCATCTCCGACACACCAGGAAGACAGGGTGGGCTCTAGGCCTCCGTTCTGCACACAGTGTTCTCCACAGCGCGCCCAAGTCTCGACCTGGCTTCCCCAGGGCGAGTGAACCCAGGGAGACAGAACCTGCAATGCTGAAAAATGTCAGACTTGTAGAAAAAGTGCCGATAGGACACAGAGGTCCCGGATGTCCCTCATCCTGCTCCCCACTAAATGTTAGTATCGTAGCATAATGATCAGCACCAGGCATTAGCACTGGTATTCTCTTATTAATAAAGTATCAAGCACAACATGGTTGCCAGTGCCTGTAATACCAGAGCTTGGGGACACTGAAAAAAAATTTTTTTTGAAAGATCTAGGGATGTAGCTCATTCTAAAGGCCCTGGATTAAATCTTCAGCACCTCAACAGCAACAAAAACCACCAACCTCTACTACATTTTTTTTTTTTCTTTTTTGGAGACAGGGTCTCACTCTGAAGCCCAAGCTGGTCTTGACTAAGCAGAGATGCTCCTGCCTCAGCCTCCTGAGTGCTGGGACTATAAGCATGTGCCTACCACCACTCCCAGCCTCAAGTGAATTTTAATAATTTTTCTAATAGGTGCTTTTTCTGTTTCGGAATCATATGCAGGCTCCCAGATCACATTTGGTCATGGTATCTTTTTCTAGACTGTAACAATTCCTTTATCTTTGTCTTTTACTACTTCGACAGTTTTGAACAGTATCAACAAGGCACTTTATAGCCTGTCCCCAGTTTGAGCTTCCCAAGTGGAGAGATCGGCAGAGGCGGTGCTGTGGTGTGGTGGGTCCCTCCATCCATTAACTCTGCTTTCACCTCCGTTTCTCCTCACACATGCTGTTTCTGCTTTTCCTAGAACTCTCTTCCCTGGGGTCCCCTGTCCTTCCTTCTCCCTGCAGCCTCTGCTTGCATGTCACCTTCTATGTGAGCGGTCCTTGACCACCATTTTATAAAAAAGAAAATTTTCTTTTTAGTTTTTTTAAGACAGGCTCTCACTGTGTAGTTCAGGCTGAACCTGAACTCACTATGTAGCCCAGAGGAGCCTCGAACTCACAGCAATCCTCCTGCCTCTGCCTCCTGAGTGCTGGGATTATAGGTCTGAGCCACCACTCAGATGAATTTGAAAATTTTCTGTTATGGTTGGTACTTTTTTTTTAAGTTTTTTTTTTTTTTTTTTTGAGACAGGGTCTCACTTTGTGGTTCAGACTGGTCCTGAGCTCAGCCTCAAACTCACATCGCAGCAATCTTCCTGCCTCTGCCTCCCGAGTGCTGGGATTACAGGCGTGAGCCACCACGCCCAGCATTGTGGTGTGTGGTGCTGATTGCTGCTGGGGTGAGTCTCCACGTCCACTATTGAATGTGGTTGCTGGGGAGTCGGGCCCGGGCCCTTGAGCTTGCAAGACAGGCACCGGAACCACTGAGCTAACTCCCCAGCCCATGGTTGGTACTTTTTGTGTCATACCTAAGAACTCTGTGCCTACCCAAAGGAAATACATTTTCTTTCAGAAGATTTATATTTTAAATTATATGTTTAGTTTTGCCATCAGATTTAAGTTAATATTCATGTAGTGTGAGGTATAGGTCAAAGTTCATTTTTTTAATATGAGTGTTAAATTGTTCTCTGTGTTTTTGTATTAAATATGAATTTCTTACAAATAAGTAATAGTTGAATATTTACAAAATCAAGCTTGGAAAATTATGTCTTTTAGTAGGAATTTATCCTTAATATGATTATTGATATCATTTTATTTAAATATGACTTTTTTGAGCTATGTGTGGTGTTGCATGTCTATAATCCCAACACTCAGGAGGCAGAGGCAGGAGAGTTTCCAGGAGTTCAAGGCCAGCCTGGGCCACATAGTGAGTTCACAGCCAGTCTGAACTATATAGTGAGACCTTGTCTTCAAAAAACCCCTATCATTTCTATTGTTTTCTATTTTCTCCCTCTGTTATTTTTTTCCTTTTTTAGTAAATATTTTAATATTTTTTAGCATTTCATATTATTGCCACTATTGGCTTATTAACCATATATATACGTATATATATATATGTATATGTGTTTTATACATATATATGCATATATATAGTATATATACATATATATATACACACACATATATATATATATTGCTATTATTGCTCTAAGGTTTATTTACTTTATTTTATTTTATTTTTTTAGGTTTTTTGAGACAGGGTCTCGCTTTGTGGTTCAGGCTGGCCCTGAGCTCAGCCTCAAACTCACATCACAGCAATCCTCCTGCCTCTGCCTCCTGAGTGCTGGGATTACAGGCGTGAGCCACCACGCCCGGCAGTATGTGGTACTGGTTGCTGCTGGGCATGAGTCTCCACACCCAGTATGGTATGTGGTTACCGGAGATTGAACCCGGGTCCTTGTGCTTGCAAGACAGGCTCCGGAACCACTGAGCCAACTCCCCGGCCCCCTGCTCTAAGATTTATAATAGACATCTTTTCTTTCAGTGCCAGGGATCAAACTCAGGTCCTTTCACTTGCCAAGCAAGCACGGCACCACTGAGTCTATGTATCTGGCCCTACAGTAGACATCTTCAACTTTCACAATCTACCATTAAATTATATTTGGCTACTTTACACATGATGTAATAATCCTACAATGGCATATTTCCATTTACCCTTTATTCTCTAAATAGTTGCCATACATTTGCTTCTCTCTATGCTATAAGTGTCACAACATACTGTTATGGTTTTGTTTTGAAGTGATCTTTTAGGGCTGGGGACTTAGCTCAGTTGTTCTGGTACCTGTCTTGCAAGTGCTAAGGGTCCAGGTTCGATCCCCGGTAACCACACACACACACAAATTCTTATAAAAAAATTAAAGGTGGAAAAACACTTGTATATTTATTTACATACCTGTTTCCCATTTTACATACCTGTTTTCTATTTCTAGTGCTCAGTACAATATTTATTTATGGAAATGTAGACTTCTTTCTGCTATTATTTTTTTGTTCTGTGTAAAAAAATTCTCTGTCTTCTCTTATAGTAAAGATCTAGAAAGCATTTTAAATTCACTCGAGAAAGATTATATATTATATTTGGGCATAAAAATTCTAGGTTGACAGTTCTTTCCCTTTTAGCTCTGTAAAGAACTATAATTTTGCTGTCTTCTTATAATTTCAACTTTGAATGAATGTCTATTTTCTGCTCTACATAATTTGTTAAGAGCCCCTGCTAGCACACCCCAAGCCACTGGCCTCGGGCCTGTTGGGGTCGAGCCCAAGCCGCACGCTGAGATCAGTCTGAACCTCGGGACTCCTGGCTTCTGCGTCCCTTCACGGGCAGGACTCTATTTCCCAGTGGCCACCGCGCCAGTGTTGACAAATGTGCTTCCGGTTTGGGGGGGCAGGGGGCAGATGGCGTAGTGTGCCAGGCCTTCAGGTAAGAGGTAAGAGTCGCCGGGGTGGGGAGAGGCATCTGGCCGCTGAGGGCCAGCGCTGGGGTTCCAGGTGAGTATCTGCCTGCGGAGAACTGACGAGGGAGGGTGGATCGGTAACTACAAGTGACCGAGGTGCGAAAGGGGGGATGTGCGCATGCGTGGGCGCCTCGTCCTCGGGACCCGACGCCTGTGGACTCCAAGGCGCTTTGTAGTGGCGGTGACTGTCACGGTGCCGGCCTCTCGGCTAAGGCTGCTTCTTTGGTTCTTCTCACAGCCTCTTGGGCTGCAGCCGAGAAACAGCTCCAGTCAAAGGCAACATTTCTGAGTTTAGAAGGAAGCGTTCCATGAGAAAGTACAGCAGGCCGGACACGGAATTGGAATTTGAGAGCTGAGGTGCCTCAGAGAGTAACCCAGGAGGGCAGCTACGCGTGAGCTGCAGCGTTCCCCGGCCCTGTCCCCAGCAGCCATTATGCGTGCCCAGGCCGGTTCCTGCTCCTTTTACTTCAGTCTCCTTTTGTGCGGAGTGAGGGGAAGTGTGGTCGTGGAAGATGCTTTCAGACTTAGTCGGCTGTGCACTCCAGGAAAAGCCTAGAAGGGCCTCATGCTTGCTTCCTCCTGCTGATGTGCCCTTATCCAAAAGAAGGACCTGTAGTAGAACGAGAGCGTTGCTGCTGCACGTCTAAAAGTCAAGAGTGAGTTTATACTTTGAACAATGCTGTTTTGATTTTAGGAAGTGTAGAGATCTCAATACATTTTCAGGAAAGCAAGGAGATGTGCAAACTGACAGCTCGTGATTGTGGACTCCTTTCTCCTTCACCTTTCCGCTCCACATACTTTTCATGAGATGGTAGAGAAATAAACCTCGAGGTATGCTCGGGTTTGGTAAGGAGGAGATGAGTAGTTAGATGGAATCACATGACAGCTATCTTTTGGTCTTTACCCAAGCTGGGGAAGAATGGAGATGTTTAGATGATTTCACTTGATCTGTGAGGCTTTCAGGAGTGGGCAAGCACAAGATTTGGTATCAAAAGCCAGGATTTTTCAGGGTGTCTATTTGGTGAAATTTGTAAGACTGGCCCAGCCAGTATTGCTAGGTTTGGCAGCTCTAGCTGTGTTTTGGACTTGTTGTTTTTTACCTTTGGAGCTACTCGCTATGTGGTTCATGCTGGCCTTGAACTCACCATATAGCCTAGGCTGGCCTCAAACTCGTGGTAATCCTCCTGTCTCAGCCTTCTGAGTTCTGGGATGACAGGTATGTGCCACCTTGCTGGGCATTTTAGGTCTTGTGGGAGGAGCAGGAATGTGAGAGGCAGGACAAAAAGTCAAGGATGTGGATCCGGACTGTGTGGGTTGGAATCTTGATTCTGTTCCCTTTGGCTTTATAATGAACATCAGAAGAAATATTTTAAAGCCCCTTAGAGTGGTACTGGGAGTCCTGTAAGTGCTTAATAAGTTTGTGTGATCAGTGTAGGTTACTCTTCTCAACAGAAGAGGAGCATTCAGGATTTGTAGTAAATTATGACTGCTCTTTGTCTATTAAGAATGGTATATTC
>PVIR01023134.1:0-27396 GCA_004026965.1 Petromus typicus | reverse complement strand
GCACTTTAAAGTTAGAAAACAGAAAGGGCTGAAGATTGGCACCTGTATTTGATAACCTTGTAGACTCAAGGGGCTGGCTTGAGCTTAAGTGTCCACCATGAACAGGACCACGTGTTCCTCTCCCGTCACGGTGGCAGATACACAGGAGAGACCTGCTCCGTGTGTGCCTCCCCTCACTGCTCACTGTGGGACCTGTGGCCATGTAGGCTCCTTGACCTACTGCCTGTGCAGTGTCTGGAGGCCAGCGTCACGAGCTCCGTCAGATGCCTAGGCTAGGAGGTCCCACCGTAGCAAAGGCTAGAACCAGGGTCTCTTGTAGGCTTAGCTGGGTTGCTCTCCAGGCTGCACCCTGTACTCAGGGGGGAGCGGGGCCTGGGCCACCAGGTCATGAGTTCCTCCCAGCGGACATAGGCAACTGGGCTGCCTTAGGGTAATGTCCAGGAGCTGAGTACTCTAAAAGATGCTGTAGTTTTGTAGGCTTAGGCATCCTGCTCTCTCTACTTCTAGCACCTAAACTAGGTGCCCCATCTAGGAGGACATGTCAAAGCTGCCCTATTCTTAGAAGCTTTCCCTCAGCCACTGAGAAGGTCCAGGGCACACTGGGGCACACTGGACACCCTATATGTATTCACATACCCTTTTCTATCTCCTGACTTATCTTCAGCTCTTTCTGAGGGAGGAAAAATTTTTTGTTTACATGTACGTATTTGTACTGAGGATTGAACTCAGGACCTCGCACTTGTCAGGAGGGTGCTGTGCCGCTGAGCTGCATCCCCAGCCCTAGTCACATCATCAGTGAGGGTCTTTTTCTGACAGGCATGCAGGCTGCAAATCTGAGGCTGCAGAGCCCCAGTGTCAGCTGGGTGGGCAGCGGGCTCCAGCTGGGCCTCCACTCTCTGCTTTTGCCACACTTCCTTCTTCCTGCCACTCTTCTAAGCCACTGGAAAGGCTTATTTCCAGTCTACAGGAATCAGCCTCTGTGGGGGTAAAGGCGACCCGGGCAGCTGGCTGGTGCTGGCTTTGCCGCTGCGTGCCCTCTGCGGCCAGGTCATCTCTGGCACACACTGAGCTGGTCAGTGGCTGGGTACCCTAGCATCCTGAACACAGAGTGAGGCGCCCTGAGGCTCTCTGGCAGTCAGGGAGCAGAGCGGATGGGTGGGAGGAGGGAGGTGAGGGCAAAACGCCCCTCATTCCTTGGCTGGCATCTCCAGCTCCGGGCTGACTTCCTCTCTTTGGATAACGTCCAGCTTCCAGACGACTCCCCCAGGCAGTGTATTTGAGAAGACAGCAAGAGTGTTGGCCTTTTTGTGGAAGGGTGGACTCCAGGTAGGGAAGCCTGAGGAGCCAGCCTCTGATTCCACAGAGGGGAGCAGCGGCTCCTGGGTGATGGTGCCTGTGCCTTCACACTGAGCTGTGTTCTTAGTTTTTTCTTGTAACTTTTAAGACAAGCTCTCACTAAGTCACTGAGTTGCCCAGGCTGAGTCTGCACTTTCGGTGCTCCTGCCTCAGCCTCCCAGAATGCTAGGAGAACAATGATCTCAGCTCCTCTGACGCTGCTCCTCCTCTGTGGCTGTACAAGACACCCCTCCATTTCTGCCTAGGCTGTTCTGGCCCCTCCTCCCCAGGCCACTGGTCTGGAAGTGGCATGGTGTGGGATGGGTGTCCTCCACAGACCCAGTGCTGGGTTTGCACATTGCCCTGTGACTATTTTCAAGTGGCTCTTCCAACCATTTTGGCCTCTCAGGGCCAGGAACGTATCTTCCTCATTCTGTAACTCTGGGGCCAAGCAGGATGTGTAGCAGACATGTGGGCGCGCTCGACTCCCGTGGTCTTCTTCCTAGAGCACCCTGGGATAAAGGCGGCACCACCCCTTTTCTGATGCCCTCTCTACTTCCCACTTGCCACGACATGAGCTGCTTTCCTCTTCTAAACCCTCTGCCATGCTGCAGGCCTCAAGCAGAGGAGCTGGCAGACCACGGACAAACTCCGGAAACTGAGAGCCAAACAGACCTCCCTTCAAGTCGACTTAAGTGTCCTTTGTGAAGGTATTTTGCCACAGTAATGAAAAACTGCCTGCACACTCTTCTACCAGGCAGTCAGCAGCTCAGAGCACTTTCGGGTTCCCAAGGCCCAGCTACAACTCTGCACACAGCTTTTGCTCAATAAAAATGAGCAGAAGGAAGCCTTCTGTGGAGACACTGGAGAGGCGGCAGGTGCACAGCACTCATGCGCTAGAAAAGACGGCCCTTCCACCCACAGGTGAGCTTCTACCCAACTCAGGGATCCATAGAGTACCAGGAAGAGAGCGAGTCTGGGGCCCCTGGTTTGGGGAGACTCGGGGAAGGTGCAGGGCAATGGACAAACCTCGGGGCAGGGAGGCAGACTATTCTTTTGCTAAGTTTTCTTTATTTTTATTTTTATTTATTTACATCTTTCAGAGTTAGACCCCCCTGGTCTCTACATTGGATCTTTATGTAATTATAGCTTTTTTATAGTAGTAATCAGGTGTCCTACTTTTCCACTTAATGATATTTCAAAGGCACCTCCTGCCATATGGAGCCTCCCTATGCACCCGGGCCAGAGGCTGCAAATTCCCTTCTTTGGTACCTGCCAGCCGGGCAGCCGGGCAGCCGGGCAGCCGGGGCACTGCCAGTGGGGTTTCTTCTGCTGCTTAAATATCTTGGTTCTTTAAGCCATTTTCCCCCTTTGAATTCTTTCCTGAGCTGCTGTCCCAGGAATGGGATTCTGGAGTCAAAGGGTCGGGATGGCTCTTGTGACATTTTCCCAGGTTGTCCTTGAGAAGGTGGGGCATGGGTCACCTGCTGGCCACCTGTACATCTGTGTGTGACAGTGGGCACAGAACCAGCCTCCTTCTGCAGAGTCTGTGCTCAGCACCGGCTTGCGTGTCCAGGGCTGTGGATCTGATGAACACGGGCTTCCTGGTGGCCAGGACATCTGACAGAGCCTGGAGTGCAGTGGGGTGTGCTGTCTCCTGGTGGGGTGCTGTGGGAAGGGACGGGGCCTGCACATGCTCCAGTGCATAGCAGCCTCCACCTCTGGCCCTGCCAAGGCTGCCTGTTGCTGATTCACCCCCTGGAACTGTAAGCAAGGACTTCCAAGTCGAAGCTGCTGACAAGCTCCAGCCGGCGGGGAGATAAATGGAAGGGCCTTAATCCCAACTCCTTTCCATAATTGAGTTTGCAGAGCACAGTAAGCCAAATCCTCATTTCAGCAGAGCAGCTGGGGCTCCAGGTGGACAGTGGCATTCAGGCCTGGGGTAGGGACATGCCTACTGCCCGGCCAGCCTCTAGGACCAGACCTTGGGGCCCAGCAGCTGCAGCCCGAGATAAGAGGCCCTGGCCTACACAGTGTACCTCGTTTCTGCCCTCCCTGTCCCCAGCACTGCTTCACACGGCTGGGCAGGCTTCTTCCAGTGCCCGGAGGCTGCAGGCTGCTCTTCGGGATGCACCACCAGTGCTTTGCCTGGCACTCTGCTTGGACCTGACACCCTACTGGCTTCCTGCTATGTACCTTGTCTGGTACCCACAAGGGGGGTGCAGGGAGGAACAAGGCAGGCAGAACACCGACCTCAGGAGCAACTCGGTCCTGCTGCTGCCTTGCTGGTCACAGGATGATCAGGATATGGCACACTCCAGCAAGCACTTGTCCCTTGGGACCTCAGGGGATGACCTGCCAGCATCCCCTCCCCCGCTCATCCTGCCTTGTGCAGGGCACAGAGCAACACCAAATGCCTAGCTCATCTGGGCTCCTCCACAAGGCCCAAGACAGGCAGCACAGTAGTGGGCAGCGTAGGGTTCTAGTGCCTCTGGACATTTTCCCAGGGACACTTGGGGGCTCTGGACCCTCTCTCAGGAGCGCAGTGCCATAGTCCTACAGCACCCCTCTCTGCCAGCCAGTCTCCTCTTTGGCCTGTGGCCTGGCTCCCCTTTCTGCTTATCTGCAGCTTCCATGTCCTGCAGGACTCCAGAGCAGTACCCTGTTTCAGGGGGTCAGGCTGCTCTGCAGGCCCCACCGCAAGCCGCATCCCCAGTCCCTGCCCTGCTCTGCTCCCTCACTTCGACATCAGCTCCAGCCCTAATCCAGCTCCAACCAAAGGTTTGACTTTCCCTGATGCTTTGGAATCACAAATGTCCCCCAACAAAGTACCCAAATTCTGAGTTGTTTCCCTTTCCTTTTAGAATGAGGAGGGGGGAGGTTGTGACTCTTCTAGCAGGAGACATTCCCCTCATTTCAGGAGTCCTGGTGCTGCCAACCTGGAAATGGATGCCACCTCAGCTACACTGTGGATGAGACTTCCTGTTTCTGTGATGACCAGTTTAGGGGTACAGGAGCAGCAGGGCCTCATTTTCCACGGTGCCAGTGGTGTGAGGACACTTTCTCACTCACATCCTGCCACGTGCTTCCTGGCAGCCTGGTCTTCAGCCATTCCCAGTGGTGGCAGATCCTCACAATGCCAACCTGCCACTCCTGCCAGCTGCTCCTATACTACCAGCCCGGCAGGTGATGCAGGGACCCAGGGTGGACTGTGATTCCTCCTGCAGTGTGACCCCCTGAACTCTGAGGCCCTGCTGACCTCCAGGACCACCCCTCATGTACAGGGTGAGTCTACACAACAAGGTCAACTAATTCCCAATGGCCTGGCAGATAAAATCTCTCTCTACACGACAGAACACTGGCATCCCAAACACCAGGGCAGGCATGTCCCAGGAACTTTGCAGACAGCTGCACCCTCTGTGCAATCCAAGTTCTCCCAGCCATCTCTTCGGGGCACCGAAGAAATACCACACCACAGCTATTGGGTCCTTTCTGTTTCCACTGGTGGCGCAGTGGTTGTTAGGTGGACACATGACTCCAGGTCCTCTCCCAAGAATGCTCAGGAGGTGTGTGCATGGCGCTGCCTGGCCTTGCTGCTGGATTAGATGGGCGGAATGTAAGGGGGAGGTGCTTCCTGTCCTATAACCATGGGGGTGGGGTGGGGGGCTCCGCCCTGGAGCTGGTCAAGCCCAGCGCGGGTCCCCAATACAGTCCCCATCCTTGGTGAGGCCTGTTGCTCATTTACGACAGATTTGGCTGTGTTTGCTGCCAGCGCAAAGGAACACTTAGCTTAACAATTATAAATAAAAACCAGACGTGGTCGTGCAGATGCCTGCGAAGCCTGGTGCCCACGTCGGTAAGGCAAGTCCCCTGGGCTGAGGAAAAGCAGTCCGCAGGAACCTGCGACGAGAGGTGGGCGCAGCTCTTAACTTGAGAACAGCACACCAGCTCCTGTGGACTAACTCAGCGAAGAGAAGCTGCTCCCAGCCTCTGATGGCCGTGTAGGCACAGGGGGGGGGCAGGACTGACTGCTGGCAACCTGGGCAGAGGTGACCCAGCTGCAGCTGAGGCTGGTATGGCCCTGGTGAGGGGGCTGTGCTGACCCAGGGGGCCACCTGGGATGCCCAGGAGACAGGAGGCTGGGGACCTGGCCCAGTGTGGTGGGCGGCCCTAGGAAACAAACACTAAATCCTCATTATCAGGCTTTTTAAATGCACAGACAGGATATTAGCGTTTAAACAGCTTCTATTACTCCAGGGCAAACTTTAAAAAACATAATATTTATAGAAAACCTCATTCAGCTTACCCTGCTTGCTCTTTATTTCTCCTGCAATTACTGCTAATTTGGAGACGTTTTGCTTTGGCATCTCTGCCTGTTGCCAGTCACTTATGAAGCTGCCTGCTGGCAGCTGGCCGCAGTCCCACCCTGACCCCATCTCCTGCCCCAGAAGGTGCTACAAGACCAGTGTGGACACCTCTACTCCCTGTCCTTCCTCTCAGGAGCCACCTCTGGGAAGTGTCCCTGCTCTCACCAGACTCTGCTATGGGCCCAGACTGGCCGTTGTTAACAGCCCCTTGTTTTCTGTTGGCCTGACAAGCTCTTCCAGGTGTCCCTTTTGAGGACACTGGCAAGCAGAGACAGTGCAAGAACCAGAGCTGAGCAAGGCCAGCTGGGTCTCGCAGGCCAGAGGGAGGGACAGAGGAGGGGTGGGCCAGACCCTCGACGAGAGCACAGTGTCCGGCAGGATGGCCCTGGGCCCTGGGAGGTGCAGGAGGGCTTCCTGGAGGAGGTGGCATCTAAGCTGCCTTCTGCTGGTACCTGCTGCTGCCCTCCTGTGTCCTGGCCTCGGGGGAGCAGGACCCTGTTAGGTGGAGAGGGGGGTGTTTCAGTGGAACATCCAGGGGACGGGCCCCATGGACTTTTGGGTCAATGCTAGAGCTGAGTTCAGAAGGTTAGATTTGAGGTGGCAGGCAGTGCTGGGCCCGTGTGTATGGAGGGAGAGAGGCGGGCAGGCAAGCGGTGGCAGCATCTGGATGCCATTCCCTGCACCAGGAGGGTGATGTCAGAAGGGTCTTCCTGGCACAGCACAGCCTGGGAGCTGGGCAGCAGACCTAGCGCTGGGGAAGACACAGGTTCCTGCCCCTGTCTTTGGATACCATGAAGCTCGAGGAGAGGGTGCTCCAGCACATTGCCCAGGGCTTGGCTGTGTAGGACAGACAGAGCCCCAGGTGGGCAGCAGGACCCCAGCAGAGCCAGGAGCCCTGGAGGAGGAGTGCTTGGGCAGGATGGGCCTCTCCACTGCACTCCCAGCCAGCCTTGGATGTTTCCTGTTACAGTCCAACCCGTGACAAACCTCTCCTGATTCTGAAGGGGCACAGGGGAGCCCATCAGGCTGGTGCCCAGCAAAGCGGACAAGGAGCAGAGTCCATCCTGCAGGTCCCGGTAGTGCTCCTGGAGGTGGTGGCTGGGGCTGCAGGATGGGGACGGGGACAAGTTGGGGCATTCTCCCCAGAGCCACTGGCCTGCACAGCAGCAGGCACATCTGGATCTGATTCTGTCCTGCACGGGAAAGTGTCAGCAAGGCACGTGGCACAGGGTCCCTGGTGGCTACCCGCTGTAAATCCAACTCCTGAGGTTGTGGGTCCCTCCCACACAGCTGTCACAGCCCTGTCACACTCTCCTTCAGGGACCTGCTTTGGGTTAGATCCCATGGGGATTCAGGGCACTATGAACTGCCGCTGTGTCAGGGATTGGCTGTGGCCTGCAGACTGATGCTGGCCTAGACCTGGGAGAAAGCTGAGCCAGAAGTTCCATCTGCGGGCTGGGGACACTGGCTTGTGCCAGGGACACCTTCACTTCTGGGGAAAGCCCAAAAAAATTCAACTGGATTTGCACTGGGTTTGGAGGCTATTACTCTGGAATCGGCCCTTCTCCAAACACATGCGTATATAGGCTCATACCCCGGGCCTTCATTTTCCTGCCCAGTTTGGTGAAATTTAACTACACCTACATGGTTCTCTCCCCAGGTCCATTTGGACCAGACCCCCATGCAGATCTCAGCCAGGCCCACCTCCTTTGCCAATAGACTCAGGAGGCTGGTAGAGGGAGCGGGGAATCTGCGGGCTAGACACTGGGTTCTTCTTCACCCAGGGGAAGCTTCTAAGTTTTAGGACTTGGGGCTCTGGGGCTGCTGGCTGGAGGCTCAGAAGTGTTTAATTATTTGGGGGGCCCAGTTTCTCTTTCTGCTTTGGTAGTTCGCCTGGGCGGGAAAGAGCTGAGGGAAGGAGGCCTGGGACTGGGGCTGCATGCCTGGTCACCCCTAGGCCTGGGAACAGCTCCTAAGGCCAGGCAGGGAGGTGCCCACTGCGCGTGGTGCAGCACCTGGGCCCCGCTGACCCTTCAGTTCTCTCCTTAAGGGTTTCTGGCCCTGCAGCCAGAGCTTCCTGTTTGGGCTGCCTCTGACTAGATCTACTCTGGCTGTGGGGCCCTGGGGAAGCAGGCAGGGTCTGTGGGAGGGATGGGAAGGCGCATGCTCTGCTTCCCCGTGTTGCCCCCGGATCTGCCTGGAACTAAGACAGTTTGTGCATACTCAAAATACACAAGCACTTTGGAGATGTGGCTCAGGGTGGGGAGGGGCGGGAAGAGCCCAATCACAGGGGACTTTGGGCACAGTGGGGATGCCACTTGCAGCTCTCCTGGCCCCTCCTGCTTGCCCCGTGTCTCAGCTGCCCTCTGCCTGCTTTGGGCTAGCACAAGGAGGGTCCCGCCAGGCTCGGCCCATCTCAGTTGCTCTGCTGCTCTCCCTGTGCTCAGAGTTGAGTGACCACTCCAGAATTCTCCAGGGCTGCCAGGCAGAGGACCAGGGGCCCCAGGTGAGGCTAGGGAGGACAAGAAGCAGCAAAGCTCCACTCTGCCTAGTAGAACTTGGGGATCCCGAGACGGGGACAAAGAAGAGTTTATCCGAGGAAAGGGCAGCTGTTTGTATTCTCAGAAGGTCTCTCAGCTTCACAGTGGCCAGAGGCCTCAGTCCCATATGTCAGGAGGCAGCAGGAGGAACAGGTCCTACAGGCAGAGGGTATCTCAGGCTCCTGGCCCTCAGCCAGGCCAGGCAGAGCTGCGGACACCACATGGGTGCAGAGGAGGCAGGCGAGGGATGCCGAGAGGTGGGCCAGGCTGTCCAAGCTCTCCCACTGATGAGACCGATGCCTTTTCACCTAACCTGCTCTCAGGGCCAGGACATGCAGTTTCCTGGAGCTGGTTCCCTCTCAGCCCTGCAGAAGGGCCAGGGACCGGCTGAACTCCAGCAACTCTGCTCACTGTCTGAGGCCAGACACACCCACCAGGTTACCCAGGTTACCCATGTCCAGAGCCAGTGTAGAGGCTGCTCCCCCACCCACTGCCCTAGGCATGCTACCCTCTTCTGGGAGAGGCCAAAGAGGCTCATTCTCTCGGTAGGGAAAGAGGCCTCCGTCTCTCCTCTGGAGAGGTGGTGACCTCCTGTTCTTCACGTAGCTCCACACTTCTCTTCCTTGGGGGTGACTAGATCCCTCGCACCCCGTGCTAGACAGGGGGAAGGCAGGGGCAGACAGACAGGCTTGAGTGGCCTGGACTCCTGGCAGGGCAGAAAGGACGCATGTGCAGGTGAAAGGGAGCTTGGAGGGCAAGAATGAGTGAGTGCTCAGATCTGAGCACCCAAGTGGCTCTCTGAAGGCTTTAACTGCTGTCCAGGTTAGAGGGTAGAAAAGGAGGTGTCTGATGGGGGCCCAAGTGCCCAGGGACCCTCCACCCTTATATAGTAGCTGGAGCTGAGGAGCCAGCCCTGGTGCAGAGGCCTGGCATCCATTGAAGCCTGGCTCTGCCATGCACAGCCCAGCTACCACCCAGAGCTATGGAAAGGCCAAGGGCAGCACTGCTTCCAGTGTGTCACATAGACCAGCAAGGTGTAGATACCCTAACCCTGGTGCCACCCATGTCTCACAACTTCTTGGTGGTTTAACAGGGAAGGGCTAATGGCCACAGTTCTGGGAGGGCACCTTCCACGAGCTCTGAACCTGCTGGGGACTCTGGTTCACTTTCCATATCTTGTTGAGGGAGGGGGAAGCCATGCCAGGGACACATGCTCAGGGCACATCCAGAGGCCTCATAGAGCTGGGCTTTGGGCTCAGAAAGCTCTCAGGACGACAGTAGCCACCAGAGTGGCCCTGGCCCCTCCTTCCGGTTGGCTCACACTGCCTTTCCATTGCACGAGGCCTTGCACTGACAGTAGGAAGCAGTCTTGTCAGGGAGGATGGTGTGCGGGGCTCCTCAGAGGCAGGGGCAGGTCCCTGTGTGGCCTGGACTCTGATCAGCCCACACAGGGCTCAGTTCTGGAGGGCTCACCTGGCAGGGAGTGCTTTGCCTCTGGGAGGGGGAGGTGGGGGTCCCTTCCTGACCACCCTGTTCCCCAACAGACAGCATATCAGCGGCCTCTAACTTTGGGATCTATGCTTTCCCTGCTCCAGAAAACCCACTTCACGGGAGGCTTCCTCCTCCAAGTATCCACAGCAGAACTGCCTGCAGACCAGCACCTGCACCAGTGCGTGTGCACGCTCGCTGCTCGCCCCACACATTTGCTGCTGCAGTACACAGTGACCCCACAGGCAGCCAGGGCCTCGGAGAAGTCCCAACCTTGCCCCTGGACCAGGTGGTGACATCTGTCACAAATGCAACCCACAGCCTTTTGCAGCTGTGGCACCAAACTGGGAGACGCTGCACTCTCAAGTCGGCATGTTATGAATAAACAGGGATGCGGGGGATAGGGCTGGAGGGTGCTTTGTGGGGCTTCCGGTCAGGGGTGCTCAGCCTGTGGAGACCTCCCGAGCCAGTGACACGCTTCTAGCTCAGCTGCTCTGCGGCAGCGCCCCACTAGCATAGCCATAAAGCAAACTGTGCTCTCAATAATTCAGCAGCATGGAGGGCACACGGAGAGGGAGGCACATGGGCAGGGCCCGGAGGGGCACTGGGGTGGAAAGGCGGCAGAATCCCACCCTCACTCCGCAGTGTGTCCTGATTTTAAGTGGCGCAAGCAGTGACTCGGGGCTATTAAAGCGCGTTCTGCCTCAGAGGCCTCTGGAGCTACGGGCCCCTCCCCTCCAGGCCAGCTGAGGCTCCGAGGGTGGGGAGGCCAGGAGCCCACTGGTCAGCCCGCTATCCTCCCTAGAGAACTCTTTCTTTGGGCAGCCTGACACCTGTCCCCTAGGAGGACAGCCACTCAGGTTCCGGGGATGCACTTCAGCTCGCCCGGGATGCTCAGGTTTCCACCAGTGCTCTGGCTCGGTGTTTCTCAGCCACCTCAATGTACTCAACTCTTCGCTGATCAAACCCCTAACTTTTCTGTTTCACTGTCCTGAGTAGGGATTTGGGACTAAGAAGCAAGATTCCATATCTGTTCTTATTCCATTTGGTTAAGTTTCATCTCTGATTCCAGCCAGTAAACGAGGCAAATGAATAGTTATTTCTCTTAGCTTTAGATTAGCCGGAACCTCATCTTTATGCTCGTGAATGCTTACATAAGTCACTGGCACAGACTGACTCGACTGGGTTGAGAAGAAAGCCGTGGGGCACACCAACAGAGTCGCCAGCAGCTGGGGCTCTAGGGGCATGATCTATTGACGGTTGCTGAATGCCACTCCAACCTCCCCCCTGGGAAACCCTCATACAAAACAGCCCTCAAGTGATGGGCCAGGCCCAGGAGGGTAGCACATCAGCCTCCACCACTTGGACAGGCAGGGGAGGTCAGTGCCTCTGGGACTGCCCAGGTGCAGCAGTTGTGTGTGGGGTGCTGGGCAGAGCTGGAGATTCCCCCGGTCCTTGCAGCATGATCAGCCAGTTCACAGGCTTGTGGAGGCCAGCCACAGGGTCTCCCTTTGTGGGCGGGGGCCGTCGACAAACAAGGGGCATAAGAAAGTGATCTCTAGGGCTGGAAGTGAGAGTGTGGAGGGTAGAAACTGTAGGAAAGGAGCCTGAGGGGACGGGGTGGGGCCAGGCAGGGGCTTCTGGGAGAAGGTCCAGTGGAAGGGGTGGGAGAAGTGAGGAGGGGCCTGGAAAGGAAAGGGAGGGGCATGGGGAGGAAGGGGTGGGGCCTCACAGAGGAGCATAGGGACGGGGCAAGGGAGCTGGAGTCAGGCCGTATTGAGTGAATGCCCGAAGGAGTCCTTTGATCTCTGGGAAGAAGGTCCCAGCAAGGGGAGAGCACGCCATGGTCCCATTGTGGGGAGGTGTCCGTTTTTCAGAGAGTAATGAGGACAAAGCTGGAAGAGCGAAGGAGGAAGTCAGAAGAGTAATGGGTCAGATCATAAGAAGTTTCAGAGGGGAGGGTACTGTGAAGGCTTTGAACTTTCTTCAAGAGAAGTGAAGGTAACAGGAGGATTTGGGATAGAGTGGGGTTGCTCTCCAACTTGGGCTTTAAGTTTCATCATCACCCCCAGAAGCACATTCCTTCCAGAGAGGGAGGGCCTGTCTCTCAAAATAGGTCTCATGGTCATTTCTGCTCCGCCCACAAATTTCTCAGGGTCGGGTCCACTGAGGAGCAGGCTGGCTCCTTGGCCTGATCAGCATGGTTGCAATCCTTCCTCACCACAGCCGAGGGAGAAGCTGGTGTCTGGACCGCCCCAGGCACAGCTGACCTCCCCACTCTGGTTTCTTGCAACACCAGCTCACCTTCTGGCTCAGTGGCTGACCTGCTGGACGGTTTTTACTACATTACATAACCTCTTGAGCCCCAAGGGCTCAGGATGGCTCTGCCCTCCAACTCAGCCCTGCGCCCACCAGCAGACAGACCAGATAGTGGCAGAGGAGCCCGGGATGTCTCACTGTTCTGAGGGAAGGCCACCAGTCCCGTGTGCCAGCTCAGAACCCCGGGCTGTGCTGCTGAGAGACTGTCCTTTTCTTCCTTGCTGGTGTCTCCAACCCCATAGGCTGGGAAGAGGTGGCCACACGGTGGCAGAGATCCCACGCCCTGCTGGAGGGAGGTGACTGCTGAGGCCAGCTCACAGGCAGGACCAGTTCCTGGCCATGTGCCCACACATGCAGTGTGTATTCACAGCAGCCACCTTGCCACACATGGACTGCGCCTTCAGGGGGAGCCGCAGGGCCGGCTCAGTGTGTGTGTGTGGGGGGTTGCTGGGTAGGGACTGCCTCTTGGGGATGCGCCGTGTTTTCTGATTCATACTGGACCACAGGAGTGATGCCAGGAGTGGAGAGAGAGTGCCCAGGATGACCCTGCTCAGCTCCCCAGGGACATCGGTGGTGGCGCTGCTGTCCAGACAAGGCATGCTCCAGGCCTCCAAGTTGTAGCCTGTCCAGGGACCTTAAGTCAGTCAGCGTTGAGTGGAGAGGTAATACTTCTCAGCCACCCATAGGGACAGACCTGCCTGTCTCAAGGACCTGAGTCCCAGAGACCACAGACCACAGTCAGCCTCATGAAAGGCCTGGGGGGGGGATGGTCAGGAGCAACAGGGCCTTGCGGAGGCCAGCTGGCCAGGGCCAGCTGCCTGGGGCCCATGCTTTCTGGCCTTCTCTGCACAGAAGGGAGTGGACAGCTTCCTCCACTGAGCGGGTCTGGGCCTCACTGGGGCTGTGTGGAGGCTGCCACCGCCTCTCCTGCCTGGTCCTGCTTGCACAGCGCCCGGCCCTCTGGCCTGAGCCATGGGCTGCTCCTCCTCTGATCTGGTGGGCCGCTGCTCTCTGCACGGTGTGTGACTCGCCGCCCGTTCCTGAACCCAATGATAAATTACTCTGCCCAAGCGGAACACGCCAGGACAAGGCTTCTCTCCAGCGGTAATTAATACTCTGGGGAAAAGACAGGCTCAGGTTTTTGTACTTTCACACACACGCACGTGCGCACATCCCCTCCCCCGCTGCCGCCCCCCAATCCCAGCCCTGTGGTTAATGTCCTGCTCCTTCCACAGGCAGCACAACCATCCGGCTGGAGAAGCACAGGATGCAGGGCAGGCACCAGGGACCCTCCAGTGCTCTGTGATGCGGAACTGGAGGGCTTGGAGCTAGCTTCCCAGCGGGCAGCACCCACACGACATCACTAGCGTGGACACTGCAGCTTTGGCCTCCGAGTCAGGAGTGGCTCCACAGGCCACAGTTCTGGGGGGTTGTACCCTCCTCACACAGCCGATGCAATGGTCCTGACACACGCGTGGGGACACACCGAAGAGCTCCTGACACAGACTTCCCTTCAAGTACGCTGGAGTGATGGGGCTCAGAGTCTCCAGATTTGGGCGTTCAGCAGCCTTGGCAGTGGACACGCTGTGTCTCAGGCTGGGAGGCTGGCAAGCAGGAAGGCTGAGGCCTTTGGCTCTTGAGCTTGTCTGCAAGTTCCTGGGTGTGTTGGGAGGTGGCAGGAGGGGAGAACTCAGAAACCGACCCCAGGAAGTGCCCACTGCCCTCCCCAGCTATTCCCAGCCTGGACATACACAGTGTGAGCCTGGGTGAGCTCTGGGCCTGTTTCCTCATCTGTAGGATAAGGTGGCAGCACGACTCCACTTCCTTCGTAGACAGGTGAGGGTCACGTGGGACGACAGCCTCATTGTGCTGTGCTGGGTGAAGGTCAGGAGTGGGCACCAGCCCTGCTGGGCTCAGCTGAGGTGAAGCCGGGGCCTGTGGCTAGAGGACTGACACCTTAGCCCCCTCAGTGGCAAGAGAGGCTGGTGAGGGGCTGCCTGAAACCCCCAGTGACACATTTAAGTGTGAGGCCTGTCAAGGCTATCTCTGTGGGCACAGGCATACGGGTCCCACAGGCCAAGCCATGGGCAGATCAGTGTAAAGAAAGAAAAGTTTTCCCTTTCCATCAAGGTGGAAAAGAGGGACTGTGGCAGCTTCTACTTAGGACAATGACAATAAACCAAAAAGTGGCCAGGAGAGCACTGGAGAAGAGGCAAAGCGGGGTGGGGATCCCTGAGAGTCTAGGGTTCAGTGAGAGAAATGCCACGATCTCCACAGCAGATTATCTTGGGGAAGAACCAAGATACACCCTCAGTGGAGGAGACAGAACTGAGAGACGAAGACAGAGATCCCCTAAGGTGCCAGACAGGAGTCCTGCAGGCAGTGAGCGGGACAGAGAGGAGTGTGGAGAGCCACAGAGTCCCTGTGCAGCACTCAGCATCGAGCTGTTCAGCACAAGCCTTGCAGGAAACTACCTAGAGCCAGGTGAGCAACATTGGTGGGACCAGCACTGACACCTGTTATGTCCTCGCCATTCACAATAGCCCTGGAATCCCTCATAGTTCTTGGGGATTGGGAAGAGCAGGTAGAGTCTCTGCTTAGCAGGAGGAATGACCAGACTCAGAATAAACACAGCTCTGGGCTCAGCTAATGGCCTGAAGCCAGGCCTACAAGGATCAAACCTATTCCAAGGAACTCAACCGCATCCCAGAACAAGACTCAAGAATACACATAGATACACAAGAGTGCCTGGCACCCAAGAGGTACCATTTCCAATGTCGAACAGCCAATCACAGATTACTAGGCATGCAAAGAGGCGGGAAGATGCAACCCCAGAGGAGGGGTTGGAAACTGCTCCACGACTGACACAGATGTTAGACTTAGTAGGTAATGATATTAAAACAACTTCTATGTGTCTCATTCCCATATGTTGAAAAGTTAAATTGACATGGAAATATAAAAGATACCGCAAAATAAACTTGTACAGATAAAACAATGTCTGGGACAAAAAGATCAAATATTGTAGAGCAATGATTGGTGAGCCTGAAGAGAGAATAGAAATACTCCATGAGAAATACCTGGGAAGATTTCTATAGTTGAAAAGGGTGTCACAAGCTGCAGGACAATTTCTTTTTTCTTTTCTTTTTTTTTTGAGACAGGGTCTTGCTTTGTAGTTCAGGCTGGCCCTGAGCTCAGCCTCAAACTCACATCACAGCAGTCCTCCTACCTCTGCCTCCTGAGTGCTGGGATTACAGGCATGAGCCACCACGTCTGGCACTGTGGTATGTGGTACTGATTGCTGCTGGGCGTGAGTCTCCACCCCCAGTATGGTATGTGGTTAACCAGGGATTGAACCCGGGTCCTTGCGCTTGCAAGACAGGTGCCGGAACCACTGAGCCAAATCCCCAGCCCAGACAATTTCAAGTAGCTCATATACATGTATCTGAGAATCTCTGCAAGGAGCAGAGGGCAGAAGAAATATTTGAAGAAATAATGGATGAAAATGTTATAAAATGTGATAAAAACGCACAGATCTAAGAAACTCAACACACCCAGGCCTAAGAAACTTGGAGAAAATGACACCGAAACAAATCATAACCAAATTACTTAAAACTAGTAATAAAGAAAAAAATCTCAACAGTAGAAAAGGTATACTACATACTGAGGGGAAAAGATAAAAATGTGGCACCCACTGAAACCAGGCAAACCAAGAGATGCCACAAAAACATCTGTAAAGTGCTGAGAGAAAACAGAGCCATCATCCTCAAATTCTACATCTGGGTAATATAACTTTCCAAAACAAAGCTGAAGTGGAGACTTCGTAGATGGACAAAAGCTGAAAGAATTTATCCCAAGCAGACCTGCTCTGTAGAGACAGGAAAGGAAGCACTTCAGGTAGAAAGGTGACAGTCACAGACAGAAACACGGACTGACACTGAGGAGCGGGGACCACTGAAGTGGTGACTGTGTCAGCAGTTCTGTCACTTTTCTCTTTTTACTTAAATTCTTTTATAATGTAACTGATTAAGCAAAATGATAACATTATACTAGAGAATTTACAACATATAACTAAAGTACATGATAAGAATAACTGGAAATAGTCGTATCACTTGCAGGTAGACTGTAGTTGTGGATATACACAAGAAACTTTAACTGTCAAAGTAACAGAGCAACGGGCTGTACTTAAAACCAAGGACGACGATAAAATGCAATACTCGGAGAAGTAATACAAAAGTGAGGAGAAAGAAAATAAAGAACAAATAGAAAAAACCAAAACAGACTCAAACTGAATTAATGATAAAGTTTGGAAACCAACCAGCGTAACTCACCAAATTAACAAAATCATATGATCATTTCCACAGAGCCAGGAAAATTTTACATCCATTCTTGATAAAAATTCCCATTAAACTAGTATTATAGGGGCACTGGGAATAGGAGAAAATAAATTAAAGAACCTGTAGTCACCATTGTACACAATAGTGAAAGGCTTTAAAATCAAGAACAAAGCAGGAATATTTGTTCTCACCACATCTATTCAATGCGGTACTGGAAACTCTAGCCAGAGATGATGCCAGGAAAAAAATAGAGTATATCTAGACTGGAAAGAAAGAAGTAAAACTGTCTTTACTCACAACGTGATCATTTATGCAGAAAATCTGACAGAATCTACAAAAAAGCTACTAGAACTAGGAAATGAGCTAAGCAAGGCTGCAAGGGCAAGATCAATATACACAACAAAAATCTATTTTATTTCTGCACAAACTCACAATCAGAAATTGAAAGAGAAGATTTGTAAAATAGGATTAACATATGAAACAGGGATAAATCTGACATACCCGTACACTGAACACTGCAAACCAACAAGGAGAGAAATGAACACACTTGTAAATAAATGGTGAAACAAATCTTGCTATGAGTCAGAAGACTCAAAGGTTTCGAGATGTCAAGATGTCTCCCAAGCTGATCTATAGGGTCCATGTATCTCGGTCTAAAGTCCCAGGAAGCACTCTCTCCTCTCCCCCTCCCCTCTCCTCTCATCTCCTCTCGTCTTTTCCTTCCCTTCCTATCCCCTTTTCCTTCCCTATCCTTCTCTTCCTTTCCTCTTTTTTCATCCTTGCTCCTTTTTAAAGAAATTCACACGTAAATACAAAGGTCTATAGACTAGCCAATACAACTTTGAAACAGAACAAAGAATAAGAACATTTCCTGATCCCCAAACTTACTGAAAATGACAGGAATCCTGCCCCATAGTAGCACTGGCACCCAGACAGACAAGCACGTCAGGGGACGGAATACAGAGTCCAGAGATGGTCTCATCACTGGGACAAGTGATGTTTTACAAGGCCACAAGGGCAGTTCAGTGGAGAAAGGATCATCTTCCTGGTAAGCAATAGTGAGATCATTGCATAGCTAATCAATTCAAGCTATTTCAATTACATGTAAAACTGAAAACTGTAAAATGGCTAGAAGAAAGTTTAGAGAGTAAAACTTTTATGACTTTGGGGAAGACTGAGATTTCTTAGGTACAACATTCAAAAGCATGACCCATAAAGAACAAGTCAATAAAGTGGCCTTTATCAAAATTAAAAAGTTCAGCTTTTCAAAAGGCCCTACGATGAGAGTGAAAAGACAAACCGATGAGAAGAAAATCTTTGCAAAGCACATATCTGATAAAGAGCTTCTACTGAGAATATGTGAAGAACTTCCCAAGCTCAACAACAACAAAACAAACATTCCAGTTTTAAAAACTGACAAAGCTTTCTCAGAACAGAGAATATTTCATCAAAGAAGACCAAAGGATGTCAGGAAACTCAGGGTCCGATCAAGGCTGTGAGTCATCAGGGAAGTGCAGCTTCCACTCCACAGGCTGTACAAGGGCTGAAATTACAAAGACCTGGGCCACTGTGGGCTGGTGTGGACACACAGCTGCCCCGCACAGGCTGGTGGGAAGGCGGTGGGAGCACACTCCCACCGGAGGAACGAGCCACTGGTTCTTCCGAGGCATTTTACTCCAGAGGAGAAAGCATGTGTCTACCAAAGACCCGCGCACAAACACCCGTGCGAGCTCTACTTGTAACTGCCCTAACTGGAGCCACCCGGACGTCCCCCCGGAGTACGTCGACCAACACGTCAGCACGTATCCGTGGCGTGGAACCCACCGGCAGTGACCTGGCGCCAGCTCGTTACAGGCAGCGCCACTACAGAGCCCGGAGCCATGATGCCAGTGAGTGAAGCCAACCCCCCAAAAGGACATATGGCGTGGTTCTATTTATACAAAACTCTAGAAAATACAGTCTATTCACAGTGAGCGGAGCAGGTGTGGGCTGGCCAGGGGAGAGTGCTGGGGGTGGCGGAGGAAGGCGTCATGAAGCGGCACCGGCAACCTGGGAGCGAGAGTGCCATACCGTCTTCGCTGTGGTGATGGCGCCCTGGGTCTAGACGTGCCCTGAGGCCCATCAGTGGCACATGCCCGGTGTATTCTCTGTCCACATACTGTATTAAAGCTGTTTAAATAATACATGTGCACAAGTCGGACCAAGCTCTGCCTTGTTTAGGGGAGGAATGGACTCTGCCCCATCAGCGGGCTTTCCTGGATCTGCTTGATGAAACAGACTTAGTTTCCGCTGCTCATGGGGAAGATTCTTAGTGAATCTGTGTTTTCTCTCACGGAGAATTGGGTCTGTTAGGCTCGCTGCCCCCCGAGGGAGGCCTGAGGTCATGTGAAGAGGACCTCTGCATCCCAGCTGTCTGTCCTTGTCATGAGGGAAGACAAGGAGCAGAGCCCAAGTCCTGGTTCCATAAGGAAACAGTTGGACTGGGGACCCCAGGCGAGAGTCTGGTCCTCAGACAGCCTGGGTGGCCCTACCAGACCTGAGGACAGGGTCTCCCTGCCCAGGTCAACCTCAAGGCCATGCTGTCTGAACCACGCACTGGCAGAGGCAAACGGAGCATCCTCGTGGGATCAACCACGGGAGTTTTCGGTGTTTGGCTTAGGAAGTCATCACACTCTCCCAACCCAACAGGTCTGCTCCGACTTCTGACGTTCTGGACACACTGCAGTCTACACTCTCGCGCGCGCGCACACACACACACACACACACACACACACACACACACAGCCCTGTTGGAAGGCACCCTCCAGAACACAAGGTAGTGTCGTTGCCTTTGAAACTGTTGTGTAAAAGCTGAGGTTGCCACAGGGCCACATCTCAGGTTGGGGAATGTGGCCTGCTCTCACCCTTTCCCCACGACTAAACAGCATAAAGACCCTTGGAGGACACTGTCACTACAGTGTTGGGCTTCCTGGCCCCAGTACCACCAAGCTTCTGTTCATCTTTGATTGCTCCGACTCAGCTCCTGTGTTATAGCAGAGCAGATGGACAAGATACCACCTCAGTCCCAAGAGCCCACCTGGGGCTGAGGACCGCAGACCCCACACATCGGCACATGGATTTGATTCACAATAAATTAACACTATTTGTATCATCGTCCCCCAAAATAGATCTGTCGGCGGATTCACAAGGAGATGAGCTGTGGGTGGGCTGTGGGGAGCAGGTTCAGAGGGACAGTGGGAGAGACAAGCACTGTTGGCGTGGCCCAGCCTCCCTCGGGGTCACACTGGGACCTGAGCTGATTGCCACTGTGTCCACTCAGAGGGGACCAGGCCATGCAGGGAGGTAAACCAGTCTGGACCGGTGGGCCTGGGGCTGCCCCTGCGGTTCTAAGACCTTGCTTTCCAGGGGATGGGTGGGCATGCACCTAGTACCTGGGCATAAGCTGATAGCACCAGAGGGTCTCAGGGGAGGAAGAGGGTGGACAGGAACAGGAAGGAAGCAGTGCTGCTTCTGAGACCAGCTGGAGTTTCCTAAAACCAGCTCCTCGTGCCCATTATGCTTTCCTCTTTAGGACCCTCTGGCCCCCCAGTCCTGCCATCCCGGCACATTCTGGACCTGTCCCCTGGGAGAGGAGAGTGGAGATACCACAGAAGTGTCCTGGAGTGCTCGGTGAGGCCAAACCTTCCCTCCCAGCCCCCAACCTTCTCCTCTCTCGGGCACATGGGAAACTTCAGGAATTCCTGGCATTCATTACCAGCAGCTCCCAAGATGTTCAACATGCTCATATCTGTCAAAAACTATTCAGGAAAAAAAGGAAAAAGTCTTTATACCTTTTATTCAGCCAATTTTCCCCGAGGCACTCTGGGCTCTCTAAGAAAAGAAAAAGAGAAAGGAGAGAGAGTCACAATCCACGTCGTCATCCTGCATCTGGATGCCAGAGCTGTGCTCGCTCATGGCGGGCAAGGCAAGCCCGGCTGCAGAGCGTGCCCACCCGGAGCCCACCCGGGAGGCTGGGCTGCTCCCACTGCAGGTGAAGGTTCTGGACGGACCAGCCATCCTCTCCCAAACTCATTTTCTCTGCAACCCCAGATGTTCCTTTGTATTTTCTCCTTTCTTTCCTTGGTCCCAAACCCTGAGCACCTCTCTCCAATGCTTCCCAGAGTCCTGCCCTGCTTTGGGGGTGTCCACAGGTACAGACTGTTTGGGTTGTTGATGGGGAAATTTAGTTGCAGACAGGGCACGCTCCTATCCCAGCCACTTGGCACTCGGGTGGTAGGCACAGCACCCTGTGCCTGTGTGCAGTTGTGGCACACAAACTTATTTCAATATTATGTTAAGAAGAACAGGTGAGTCCTGAATCACACTGCCCATGTGTTCATAGAGGGAGCCACTGTGCACTGCCAGAAATCTGGGGCACTTCCAGGCAGTTACCACTGGCCAGAAGCGACTCTGAGCTAAGCGCAGCAGGGCGGGGCCATGGCTGCTCTTGTTTCCATTGAGTGCTGGGCTGCAGAGAGCTCAGGGTGCCCACCTGAGTGACCGCGGCACTTTTGTGTGAGCGGAGGCCTCACGCCTGAGCCACACTGCTAATCCTGCCCTGTTAGGCAGTCTCCAAGCTCAGGGAAGAGGGCGTGTGTCCACTCCAGCGGGCGCACAGTGCTTCGCTTCAGACTTAGACTGGCCTTGTTTCCCTCAGTCACAACTCATGGTTTTCTGTGTATAGACCTCGCATATCTTCTCATTGTGGTAAAAGATACACCCTGGAAATGACCAGTTTAACCACTTTTAAGTGCACAGTTCAGCAGCATGAATGCTTTCACAACGTTGTGCAGCTGTCAGCACTGCTTCTCCCCGAAGCCCATTTGTGTGCAAGATCCTTAAACTTAGGGCCGGGTATTTAGCTCAGTGGTTCCGGTGCCTGTCTTGCAAGCGCAAGGACCTGGGTTCGATCCCCGGTAACCACATACCATACTGGACGTGGAGACTCACGCCCAACAGCAACCAGTATCACAAACTACAGTGCTGGGCGTGGTGGCTCACGCCTGTAATCCCAGCACTCGGGAGGCAGAGGCAGGAGGATTGCTGTGATGAGTTTGAGGCTGAGCTCAGGGCCAGCCTGAACTACAAAGTAAGACCCTGTCTCAAAAAACCTTAAAAAAAAAAAAAAAAAAGATCCTTAAACTTAGTGGAAGAGAAAAAGCAGAAGAGGAGCTCCTGGAACTACAAGGCAGTCAGATGGCGCCTCTTTCTCAAGATCTAGGAAAATCGCCATTCTTCTCTCCATCCACATCAATGCAAAAAGCAGGTGGCAGAGCACACCCTCCTTGAGCCAGATGCCAGCCAGGGCAGGTGCCCAGCGCTGCACCCCATCATCTGAAGGCAGCAAGAAATCACCTGCTTGGTGGGATGTGAGAATTAAAACAGAGCAGGAAGCCAGCCAGAGTGGCACATGCCTGTAATCTCGGCACTCTGAGAGGCTGAGGCAGGAGGATCGCAAGTTCAAGCCCAGCCTCAGCAATTTACCAGTTTCACGAGACCTTGCCTGTCTCAAAATAAAAATTTTTAAAAAGCTGGTCATGGTGGCTCACACCTGTAATCTCAGCTCTCAGGAGGCAGAGGCAGGAGGATTGCTGAGAGTTCAAAGCTCGCCTGGGCTACATAGTGAGCTCAGGGCCAGTCTGAACTACAAAGTGAGAACCTGTCTCAAAAAACTAAAAAAAAAAAAAAATTTAAAAGGATACTAGAGAGTAGCTCAGTGCAAAAGCCCTGGGTTTAATCCCAAGTACTATAAAGACGAAAGAAAGAAAGAAAGAAAGAAAAAAGAAAGAGAAAGAGAATAGGTGAGAAAGACAGAGAAGAAAGGAGAAGAGGAAGAAAGGAGAAAAGAAAAATGAAAATCAGAGGATAGACGGATGTGTGGCGGTGCTGGGCTGGCCAGCACACCGCTGGCCTGTGTCATCAATGCAGCAATATTTTGCTGTTTCATGGGCAAATCTGCTCCCGGCCACAGCAGGGGACCAGGGGTAACTTGTCCCCGAGGCAGCCCCACTGCAGCTCCTGTCCCTTCCCCAATGAAAGGGCAGAAGCAGCTTCAGCACCCAGAGCTGTTCAGTGAGTAGCTCACAAAGCCACTGAGCGGGGCAGGTGCGCCTGAGGCCCTGCCAGAAAAGAGCCATTTCAAAATGAGACAGATCGAGCAAGCAGCTCCCACTGGCCTTCAGCCGGTTCTGGGGACATTCTTGCTGACGTGTTTCTTAGTTTCCTTTCATAAAGTGAGTTGTCCTCCTGACTCAGTACACTGTAGCTCCATTCCGTCCCAGCGCACTGAGCAAATGTGCAACATGGTGTCCAGAGTCAGGCAGTGGTGTGGGGAGTGGGGCAGGAGTCTTGGCGGGCTGGATCCTGGCTCCCTCCTCCCGTCCTTAACCCCTCATCCCTTTCCTCTGTGCACTGCTCCTCTAGGCTGTGCCAAGCCCCACAGCTCCTCCCAGAGCTCCTTCCAGCCCAGAATTCTCAGGCTCTGGGCAGCATCAGCACAGATCGGTGGGCAAAGCCCTCGTGTGTCTTCTTGCCAGCTTCTGCTGTCTTGTCCTGTCCGGAGTTGCTCCAGACAGCCCTTTAGTCCTCTTGAACGTTTTCCTTTCATTTGGTCAAAGCCAAATGCTCAGTATCTGGAGCATATGAACATGGTGGGCTCAGAGGCTGGACTCCTTCTGTCCCTCCAAGTCTCCATGTTTTGGAAGCTCCCGAACTAGAGGGAGGTAGAGGACGAGGCAGGAGCTAAATGCCTCGAGCCTGCTGGGTTCTCTGTCCTGGAGCAGATCTCCCAGGTAATGATGCTCTTCCCAGGCACCCAGAGGACCTACTGCACTGAAAGGGAGTGGCTGCCACACTGGCATGAGTCTGACGGAGCAGGTCTTGCTCTGCAGATTTGAGATGAGCGTGGGGTTTCCCCTTCCTCTGCCTGTCCCAGAATTTCCCACCTTCCCGTGTCCTCTTTCCTTTGCTTTTTTTCTCCACACACCCTGCGCCACCTGCCCCATCTGGGGGAGGAAAGAGGCTCTTCCTGGCCCCTGTCTGCTGCCTTAAGTGACTCATCGGGGCCAACCTGGTCAATGAGTCCCCCCGAGGGAGCCACTTCACTTCCGGCAGGAATGAGCTTCCCATTCTGTCCTCTCTCTCCGCTGCTTCCCTCCTAGAACAGAAAATGCCCCACAGGGCATTCGTGGTTCCACCTGAGGACAGCCCAACCCTGCTCTCTCCCACCCGGGAAGCAGATTTTTCTTCCAAAATTAATCTGGGTCCGAATATGACCTCTGCATGAAAAGACCACATCTGTCCGCTAAACCCACTTTAGTGTGATCAGGCAAAACCGTCTGCCAGGCAAAACCCCTCCCTGTCCTGACCCAGACCACCCTGATAATCACGGTAACAGTTCCCCAGCGTTCTCAACGGTGGTGGCCTGGACCTGTCCCTCCCACCCCAGACAGGCACCTGGCTTTCCCACCCCACGACTGGCTGTGGCTCCACTGGGTGTAGCAGGGAGGACACAGAGCTCACCCTCCTCCGCCGCTTCTTCCGACATTTTTCTCCAAGCGCAGTGGGTGCTGGGCCGGGATCGTGGTGAGGGGAGAGCAGAGGCCTGGTGTGCTGCCAGCTGCTGCGGAGGGCTCACTGGACTGGGGAGGCCCCGGGCGGCCCTCGGCCCACCACATGGGCTCATCGGCAGCCTCTGCTTCTCCCCACGCCACTCACTGCTCCCTTGCTGTGTTACTCTGGATTTATATTAGATCGTTTCTGTTCTCTCCCTCCCGGGAACTAGAGACAAAGGGTGCAATTTTACAAATAAAAATTAACCATGGGTGGTTTAAGTGTGACTTTTGATGATGGGGATCGTGACAGGAGAGACACTACAGTTTCAATCTTTCTTCTTCTTCTGAAAGGGGAAGGGCAGGGAAAGAGGCCCTGGCCTGTGGGCCTGAGCCAGTGCCAGGGAGGCTCTGGCCATCAAAAAGGCCACTAGGTAGCTTTGGGGGCTAGGCACACGGTCTCGCTCAGGTCCAGGGGAGGGGCTGGCCCTTCCTGGGCCATGGGGCATCAGGAGTGAGTTTGCCATGGTGCTCTGCCAGCCCAGCCTGCTCTCCTGCTTGGCTGTCTCTGCCCTGAGTCTCCCTTAAGGTCCAGGCCCCTCAGCCTGCACAGGTTCTATGTATCTCTGCCTTTTTGGGGTTCCCCAGGATCCCCATGACCAGCACACCCACACACAGATTTCGTGGGCTGAATGCCATGGAACCACTTCGTGGGGACTGGGCTTTTCCAGGGATATAGCTTGGCATGAGTATGCCCAGCATTGCCCAGCTGTTGGTACAAGAGCACTGGAGACTGTGCTATGGCCCCAGAAAGAGCCAAAGGCCCAGAGGCCCTGCAAGCTTCCAAGCAGATGTCCATCTGGCCTTCAGCATACAAATGAGATGCTGGCTGTGCTGGTGGAACAGTGTCCCCCAAAATTCATGTTCACTCAGAACCTTGGGGTGTCACTTATTTGGAAATACGGTCTTCGCAGGTGTAATTAGTTAAGATGAGGTTATACTGAATCCAGTAACTGGCGTCTTTGTGAAAAGAGGACACAGAGACACACACAGTGGGAAAGGCTGCGTGAAGGCAGGGCAGAGGCTGGAACGACGTGCCCACAGGCCAGGGAAGCACAAGGACACCAGCGCTCGCCAGGACCTGGGAGAGCTGAGTGAGACCTTCTACAGATCCTTGGAAGAGCAAGTCCTTGTGACCCCTAGTCTGTCTGGCTGTGGTGACTCCAGGGACCTCCTGTAAGTCGCAGTGTGAATCGACCTCAGGGTCTGCCCCACTGGGCCTGTGGTGCTGCCCTTTATGAGGCCGGGCACCACTGCACTGTACTGCACGGCTGCTGCCCATCCTGTGCTGGTGAACAGCTGGACTACGCAAGGAAAAGAGAACCTTGCACGTGGCCACGTTTCCTGTTCTGCTTTGGTCACTAGCAAATTCCTGAGAAAAACTGTAGCTCAGCCTTGCTAGTTGTACCTAAAAGCTCCTCTGTTCTGTTTACCTGTCCTGTCTTTCCCATTTTGAGCTTGGCTTCCACCTCTTGTCGTGTTTCCACCCTTGCTTAGGTGGTCATGACCATGAGTCACACCACAGACAAAGAGTCCTGAGCAAGAGGAGCAGTGGTCTCTGGTGGTCGATCCAGTAGCTGTGGACTTACCTGGGGGACAGGTGCGTGGACCCTGTCCTGTGGTCCAGCCCTATGGCCCAGCCCTGTGGCCCAGCCCTATGGCCCAGCCCTGTGGCCCTGCCCTGTGGCCCAGCCCTGTGGCCCTGCCCTGTGACCCTGCCCTGTGGCCCTGCCCTGTGGCCCAGCCCTGTGGCCCAGCCCTGTGACCCTGCCCTGTGGCCCAGCCCTGTGGCTCTGCCCTGTGACCCTGCCCTGTGACCTAGCAGTGCAAGAGAGGAGTACAGTCCCATTCCAGAGGCTCTAGGGCTGCAGCCAGCAGCACCTGCAGTGCCCTGCCACCTCTCCCCTTTGTCGCTCTCCCTCCCACCTGTCCTTCCTTCTAATGCGAAGGGAAGGGGCCTGCATCATCTGAGCACTCCTCCGCCGGTGGAGCCAGCTCTGCACACCACGTTCTCTCCCACACTCAGCTAAAATGCACCCGGAGCTGGCCATGCCTGGGCAGCCATCCAGGCTCCACTTGGCGGTGCATCTTGGCTCCTGTCCCTTTTGTTTCTTTAAAAACCGGCTGTTCTTCAGCATGGAGGACCGGCCTGGGCTGCGTCTGCAGCTGCAGCTGCAGTTGGGAGTCTCCCTAGGCTAGCCAGCCCCAAGGCCCACCCACGGTCTTTTAGAGGGTGCTCCTGGGAAGCCTGAAGGTGTAACACCTCTCCGGCAGCATTGGCACTGCCCACAGGTGTGTGTAAGCAGAGGAGGCAGAGATGGTGGCAGGACAGAGAGCACTCTTCAGCACAGACACCCAGGGTGCCGCAGCCTCTTAGACGAGCACGTCTTGCTATCAATAATTTAGATGTGTGCCTTCTCCTTTGGGAGATGGGAAAATCTCATTTCCTGAGCAAATCCCTAAGAAACCAACCTGTTCACTCCTCTAAGATTTTCAGAAATCTCTCTCAACAAGCCGACACCACTGCGCAAGTAGGTAATGGGCTGGGTATTGGGAAAGCAGCTCAGAGCCTGTGGGAATGCTGGGGTCAGGGAGCTGTCCTGGGACTGGCAGTGGGCAGCTCACCCAGCCCTGAAGCTCCCCCCTGCCCTCTGTGAGTGACGCCCGATGCAGAAAGTATAGCCAGACAGAGATTCCACTTGGGAACAGCCATGGGGTCAGAAGCTGTGGCTCCTCCAGCTCCAAGGACAGGAGGGGTAAGACCAACTGATATATGGACCCAGGACGCAAGCTGGCAGTTAACCCTTGGTCCCCCAGGGTCCGGGCTTCCAGCTGAACTTCCAGAAGTTACTCAGCCTCTCATCCCCGGAGTTGTTACCTGGGGAGTAGGGTGACTGCAGAACTGGCCTCCAGGTGCAGTCAAGAGTAGTAATGGTGCCAGGTCCTTAATACAAGACCTGGCTGTCCCAGTGAAGGGAACAGCGTCACCAAGGCCAGAGGAGCAGTTCGGGGCTGGGGTGTGACCTGAGTGGGTAGGCACACCTTGGCAGAAGGTTTTGCCAAAAAGACCAGCAAAGCTGGGTTCCCATGATCCTGGGCATAGAGGAGGGAGGGAGCTTGGAATAGCACATGAAGACTTCCATGCCTCTTGGCTCCAAGAAGGAGCCACAAAAAGGGCAGTAGCTCCAAACAGTGGGCTGGGTGCCTGTCCTTGGCACCGCAGGGGTCTGGGGAACTTTGGTGGGGTCTGAGTGCACCGTGATTCCCCCTGTGTGACAGCAGATTCCATATCCCTTCCAGGAGTCAAACACACCCCAATCTTGGCTAGTGTTCCCAAGAGCTAATGGTTTTTTTTTTTTTTTTT